>CAJFCY010000582.1:0-12432 GCA_904066265.1 Eimeria zaria
ATATACAACCTATGGATAAATATAAACTAAATATTTACTAAAGATATGTTGGAAAAACCCTGCAGAGCACTATTCTTACCAGAAAAGAGCCACGAAATTTCTACAGTGTGTGCCGTCAACAGGGTCAATAACCCTCCCCCATGATCTATTGAGTTAGTTTATTAGTTTGGTTAAATATATTTTGTTTTGTTTGCTAGATTTATGCTGAGTTTGAACTGACGAAAAGCTTTAAGCGGTGATCTGTCAACGAATCTTGTGCGGTACTCCCAAGGCAAAAATATGTGTAGATCTCAGCTTTCCTGTAGCTCGTAGCCTTATTGCTGTTGTAAAATTGCCGTACAAAGAAATAAAAGACAACACGAAATTTTATTAAAACGGTTGTTGAGCCCAGGAGCTGCCAGAAAACCTGCAGCGGGGTCTTCGGCTGAGCACTGCGAAATGTAGAAGGGGTTTAGGCATAGAAAAAAGAAAAAACTTTATGCGAGATAAGAATAGAAACATTTACTTTGAAAGAATGCAAATAGAGGCGCAGTAACGCCTCTTCAACTGTTTCTATTCCGTTTTAGACTGACAACAAGGAAACAACACCAGCAAACAGAGCAACCGCCAAGCTCAACACGGAACATGAGGCGCTAGAGGGCTTCCCAAGATCTGGATTTGCTGTTTCTGCAGTTGTCGTCGATGCTGTTGTTTCCGTTGTTGTTGTTGTTGTTGTTGGCTCTTTTGTTGATGTGTCGGTTCCGGGGGATGTCTGGGAAGGTGTACCGCCGTTGTCATTCTGGCCTGAATGCTCTGTGCCGCCTTGCGGTTGAACTGCAAAGTACGCAGAAAACACAGTTGTAAATGCAGGTAAAATATTGATGCTGCTGTATTCTGTAGCTACAATTTTGTTATTAGGCTTACACCTCTACATCATATTTCTCTTTTGCCTATGGAAGCGCCGCAAATTGCAGATAAACAAGAACAGACAAACAACAGATACACGACTTTGATTTCTAAAGGAACAACGTCAGTCGTATTAACTGTACACTGCCTGCGTGCAACAACGAAAAACTGTTATCCGGTGCTCTCCGGTGCATAAAGTCAGTGACAGAGACGTCCTTCTAGCTGATTTTTCTAAGAAAGCACAGAGAACAAGAAATAACATTCTAATAAAGGGATCGAAGTCATTTATAGGGACAACTGATGACTAGTTGTTGTGCGAATGTATTATTTTTGCCAGTTCCTTTTCGTGTTTCTTTGCCCCTTTCCTTCTATTTTACAAGCGGGGAACGCTACCTGCGAAACCGTCAGTGTTTGCTGCTGCTGTCTTCTATCAACTAACACAAAAGAACGAAAGCAAAAGACGGACCTTCATTGAGCGGTTGTGGAGGAGCTTCAGCAGCCTCCGCGTGCATTGCACACAACGCGCCAGCTGAGAGAGCTATCAAAACTTTCAGAATCCTCATTTTAACTCGTGGGAGGCGATAAAAAGGTTACGAAGACGAAAAGTACAGCAAAACAGTACAGTATTTCAATTTAAATAATGATATGAAGACGTCGACGGCACATACAACAGATGAAACCCCCTAGCCGCTCTACACGTGTGCAGGGCGCACAGCTCAGGGCCAGTGCATCCAGACGTGTAACTATACAGAAATAGCAGCAAATAGACGGCAGCACCCGCTGCAAAACTACATGGATTGTCAAACAAAATTGGGAAATAGAATTGAGAATGTTTCTTTTTCTGATGTATGAAGCATTTAATTGCGAACTTCCAGAATCTGTGCACGTGCGTCGGCGCACCAGAATCTTCCCTGAGCTGCCGGTAGTGAAAAAGAGTTGAAAGAGGCAAACAAGCTTGTAAAAATATCCACATTAAAGAATTAAAATGCTAATGCCGTCCAACATTGTTCTAAAAATGTGCGGAAGATGCCTCAACAGTTATAACTTGTATGAACTTTGTTTATTCTCGGCGCCGACTTATGCACGAACGCATGCTCGCATTTTAGCATTATTGTTCTTCAAGTTACTGTGATATCAGTCAGAAACTGTTCAGCATCCTTTTTGTATTTCTCTGCAGTAATACCAGCGAAAGTTCACGGAAAGAGTTTCCTCATGCCGCGTACTTGTCAGCAAAAGCAACGGAACAAAGCAACGACCGAATATATGCATTCAAATAAAAATATTATTATGACATGAATACAGATATAAATTGTGCATAATAACTTCTGCACACAAATTGTTTATAGTTGGCAAAGAACTGCAGCGAAGAGCGTCTTGAGCAGTTTTTCTGCTTCAACCCGGCTAATAACTTCATGATTTAGTCAACAGGTGTATTAGTCTGTATAAATAAACTACGAATTTATCTCTTCACTGTCAGTTTTAGGCAGCAGCTCAGCCCACTTTGCCTTTTTATTGCTATTTTTAGCTCATTTTGCAACAATTGCTGTGGGAAACAACTGGGCTGAAATGCCTACCTGCTAAAGAAAGTTTTGCTTTCGCTTCCTGTTCGACTATTGTCACAGTACTGCGATAAAAGGAATCAAAGGACAAAATGAAATGGTAGTGAAACGTTTGTTGAGCCTAGCAACTAACAGAAAATCTGTAGCGGGACACGAGGCTGAGCACTGCGAATTTTGAGGCGAAATAGAGACGGTTTTTATGCAAAGAAAGGAAAAAGAAAGCAATCAGCGACAAGTATAGGAGTATCTTACGTGAAGTAAAGCAAAACGAGGAGACTTTTCACCCTCATCTTGCAACTATTTCCCCTGCGTTTTAGAACGACAGGAAGGACAAAGCAACTGCAAAACAGGCAGCCGTTACACTCAAAACGAAAGAAGAAGCACTAGAAGGTTTCCCAACATCTGGAGTTGTTGTTTCGGCAGTTGTTGTTGATGTTATTCCTGCTTGGTTGCCTTGTGTTGGCGCGGGTGTTGCGGCAGTTGACGGGGGAGCTGACGAAGTTGATGTAGAGTCTTTACTCTCTTGTTGGTCTTCCTTTGGTGAGCTATCAGATGGGCCTGCAAAGTACACAGACAACACAGCCATCAAAAGCAGACGGATGTCGCCTTTTCCTGTCGTTATATCTTCCTATTTGCACTGGTTTATCATTATTGTGATATCGAACCTTTCTCTTCTCCCAGATCTCCCCCGTCTGCACCTGCAAGCAACACAAACATAAAATGCAAAATGAAAGGACTGGAGGTGAACAAAGGTGTTTACTAAGGCAAAATGGCTTATTAACTCGACTCTGCCTACGAATGACAAGCTCTTCGTGCGCGTCTTTGCAGCATTCAGTGAGGGAGAGTGGTGCCTTTCTATCCAATACGTCTCGGCAAAAGCTGGGAGAAACAAACAATGTCCCAGAAGACAGGTCAAAGCTATTTATAGAGGTGACAGAGCGCTGCTTGTGCATCCATGCAGTGTTCGAACAATCCTGTTTGTGTTTTTTTGCCTATATCCTTTCCGCGCATGCAACGCAAGCAACGGGCTGTGCCGATATTCTGGTATTGTTGACATTTTCCCTTCGCAAATAAAGTGAATATGGGTGTAGACAAAAACAAGAGGCAGACCTGTGGCGAGCGGTTGCGTATGAGCTCCGGTGGCCAAGGCACACAAGGCAACAGCTGAAAGTACAGTCAAGATCTTCCGAATCCTCATTTTGAGCAGTAGGAAACCGTAAAAAGGTCACAAAGAAAAAGGATACATTGAAATTAAGAAGTGGTGCAATTTTAATGGCGGTATCAGTGCACCAGAGGCGCACGCAATGCCTGAAACCTCCCGATCAATCTCCCTGTGCAGCGGCCAGCCGAAGATCGGGCGGATCCGATATTCGCAACTCAACGAAAACAGCGGCAATTAGACGGAAATATTTGCTGCAAAAATCGTTCCATTTATTAAATAAGACTGGAGGAAATAACTGGCCAGTTTTATTTTAGCCTGAACAAGCATTTAGAGACACAGACTTTTGAACAGTTTCAGCTTCGTGCAGGCGCAGCAGTTGAGTAACCTGCAAATCTACGTAGCGGCAGAAGCTGCTGCGATAAATCCTTTTACAGAAACTAAACATGAATGCCGCTAAAACTGGTGCTGAAAATGAGCGGCAGCCCCCTTAACAGTTGCTGTTTTAAAGAATTTCCTTTGACGTCGAGGCCGACTTTTGGGTGAGACTTTTCTAAAGGTGATGTAAACAAGGAGAAATGCACGGGGGAGAGTATATACGGATAGTCATTATACATTTTAGCATGCACTTGCCTCTAGTTGCTATGATTTGAGTCAACGAATGCTGGATGCCTTTGGCGGTGGCACCTGGTTTTGCCATAGATATAGTACAACTCAAACTATATGTGCATATAAAAGTCGCATAGAAGACTCTCTGCTGTGCAGTGGAAGTGATATGCAAAGAACCGCTGTTTAACTTGTAACATGCATTCACAAAATTGCTGAAGACGAGCGCGTTGTACTGATAACTCAGTTATCTGAGTCAGCAACTTGCTCATAGTTTACTCAACTAGTTTGTGACTTTGTTACCCCTTGCCCTCCGCCGTAGTGCCGAAGTTAGGCTGCACCCCAGCTGCATGTACTGTTTTGCCGCCTTATGAAGCCTTTTAGCTAATGCTATGCAATACGTCTGGGGTATAAACCGTGTATTCAAGCTGTGCATCAACTTCTGTTCCATTGTTTTCATATTGCCATGCAGGGGGAGAAAAAACGAGAGCAAATGTCACTCAAATGTCCGTTCGGCCCAGCTAGAACGAGAGCCCAAGCAGGAACTGCAAAAGGGTCAAAATAATATCTAAGGCAAGAGTTTTCAAAAAAAGCAACTAACTACCTCTTCCGGGAGCCCTGGGCCAGGGAAAGGGGCTTCCGGCTGAGATGGGTTGCGATGCATCTTTCTGTAACTCATGCTGCAAGGGAAACGAGCATATAAGCAAAAGCAGGTCCTTTTTCGTGCACACAAGAACACTATTACGATTGCTGAACACTTACCTGGCCCTGCATATTTAGCAAGCATCCAATTAGAGATGCACGTAACAACTTTATACGCATTATGCTATTCAAACGGCTGGGTCTTCTGGTAAGCATTGCGACATTTTTTGACAGGTAAGAATAGGAATATTTCCTTTGAAGGGGAGCGAAATGGGGCGCACTAAAGAATATCCACATTTCACTTGGCACATGTTTGCTTCTCTTTCGCTTTAGAAGGAGAAGAAAGACAAAACAACTGCAAAGAAAACAGCTGCCAGGCTCAACATAGGAGAAGAAGCACTAGAAGGCTTTCCAACATCTGGAGTTGTTGTTTGTGCAGTTGTTGTTGTTGTTCCTGCTGTTGTGCCTGTTGTCTGTGTTGGTGTAGTTGTTGGCTGCGTTACTGTAGATGCTGTAGACGCGCCGGTAACAACGCTTGTCGTGGGGGCTGGCGTGCTTGTTACACCGTTGCTGTTTCCACCTGAAGAGCCTGCGGAGCCTTTATCTTCATCTGCAAAGTAGGCAGACAGAACAGTTATGAAAGCAGACAAACTATTGCTGCTGCCGTCAATTTTTAGCCTTTACAGTTGTCTACTTGTGGTATGTATATGTTTATTGTGCCGTCGTACCTTTACCTGAGGTTTCATCTTTCGTGACTGTACCTGAAAGCAGCACAGAACAGCAAGACACACGGAACAAAACTGTTGGTGAACGAATTCGTTTGTTAAAAGGGAGTTTGCGTCTTAATAACTCTACTCCGTCTCCACGCGCGTTGCATGCTGCATTAAGTGTGGGAAAGTCTTGGACTTGTATCTGATATGCTCCGAAAAGGAGGTGAACAAAAAAGAAATGACGTTTTAAGAGAAAGCTCGAAACTATTACAAGAGGCAAATATTTGAACCATTTACTATCCGTGTGTCTTTGCCTCATTTCTTTCTCTCTAGACACTATCAGCATCATATCAAACGTTTATTGCTATTGTTTTCTTGTAAATGAAGTATAAATAAGTGTAATCACAAGCAAAAGACGTACCTTCGTGTAAATCCCCCTCACCAGGTTGGCTCGCATCCGAGTGCAAGACACACAAGGTCCCCGCTAAAATGATTGCTAAGAGCGTCAGAATCTTCATTTTGAGCTGTGGGAAGTAACGAAAAGGTTAGTAAGGAAAAACAATTAGAAAGATGAAATATTGAAATTTAAATGATGGTAACAAGACCTCGATAGTACATGCCACACTTCAGACCTCACTGCCAGTCGCTCTCCTGGTGTTCAGGGGGACAGCGCACGGCTGGAGTAGCAGATATGTGTACGTTTAGGAAATAGCAGCCATTAGACGGCAACATTTGCCGATAAAACCCTTTATTTGTCTTATAAAATTGGGGGATAAGAATGAGAAACTTTATTTCAGACTGATGGAACACTGAAAGACAAGTTTCTGAACGGTTTCGGCCATCTGTCGGCGCTGCAGTGCTTCGAACCCCCAATCTCTCTCCAGGCAACCGAGAACCGCAAGGAGTAGCTTTTAAAAACATTTTTTCTGCAGAAGGAGGTAAAAATAAACAACCGTGGGGAAGGTTCTGAGGGTGGGGGGCGAGCGTCTTGATGGCTGTTTCCTGCACGAACGTTATTTACTGTTGAGACGCCCTTTGAACTGAGCTTTTCAGAACGGCGAATAAGCAAGGAGAATTGTATGGGCTTAAACGACCAAAGAGGACTGTTTCATGTATACGCAGTTATTTGCTTCTACTAACCGTGGTTTCAATAACCAAATCTCAAATACCTTCCTGCGGCTTTTGCTTGAATATGTGCCAGCGAAGGTTCTCCTTGCTACAATAGCAACCAGGCAAATCAAAAGGTAAATATAAACAAATAAACGCACTATATACACAAGCATAAATTGTTTTGTGTATATTGCTCATGCATGTGCTTTCCGCAAATATTTTGCAAGTAACATGCATGCAAGGTTGCCAACAGGCAACGACGAAATTCCTAAAGAATGTGTGACCTTTTTTAAGCTAACCGGCCTAATAGCCTCATTACAATTCATTCAGTTATATTATTACATTGTGCCAATAAATTGCTTACTTCATTTTCCCCCTTAGGATAGATTTACACTGCAGCTCTGTTTACGCTGCCTTTCTACTGCTGCCTTCTATTCATCATTTAACGAATTTATTGTGCGATACACCTGCCCCAGGCGTATCGCACTAATTTACTTACTTAGATTTTGATTTGTACCAGCCATTACTTCGAGCATTGTCGCTACATTGTTCTAAAAAGAAAGAAAAAAGCAAGAATGAATGTTATTGAAACGTTTGCTAAGAGCAGTAGCCGGCATAACGCCCGTAGAGGCGAGCTCGGCTGAGCGCTGCGACTTTAGTTGTCTAAAGTTGTCAGCAACAAGATAAAGAACATTTTATCTGAAAATATTCAGAAGGAGGAGGCTGTCCTTGCACACCTCCAATTATCACCTCCAATTATTGCTCCTGCATATTAGAACGACAGGAAGGACAGGACAGCTGCAAAGAAAGCAGCTGTCAGACTCAACACGCAAGAAGAGGCACTAGAAGGCTTTCCAACATCTGGAGCTGTTGTTCCTGTATTTGTAGATGCTGCTTCTGTAGAAGACTGCGCTGGCGCGCTAGTTGATGGGACAGTCGTTGATGTTGACGTGTCCTTCTCGCCGCCTGTGCCCGCACTTGGAACTTTAGGTGCTTCTGCAGAGTACGCAGACAAAAGAGTTATGAAGTCAGACAAATCATCGTTGTTGCCGTTGTATCTTGTGTTCTTTGGCTATTCTATTTGCCCTATTCTCATTTTTATTGTGCTGCCATACCTTCTTCGTCATCGCCATCTTCCTCTTTGGAAACTGCATACAGCACAAACCGAAGAAGCAAAAGGAGAGCCGCTGACAAACCGATTTGTTTGCTAAGCGTGAGATTCTTGTGCTAATAACTCTATTCGTCATAAAACGGACGAAGCTTCTGGTGGGTGTTGTTTGCTGCACCAAGTGAGTGATAGTGTTGCCTTTCTATCTTATATGGTTTGAAAATGAGCCGATAAGAAGAAACGAAATTATCAGAGAAAGCTACAAGCTATTTGTAAGAATTTTTTATGATTGCTTTCGCAGCCATGCAGTATTTGAATCAGGCCCCTGCTCTGCTACTTTTGCTGCCTTAAGTTTCTGTTGCTGCTGTTTTCTTGCAGCCGAGATATAAATGGGCATAAATGCAAACAAAATACTCACCTTTTTCTGAAGGTTCCGCACTAGGTGCGCTGGCCTCTGAGTTCAAGGCAAACAAGACGCCAGCTAAGAGAAAAATCAAGATCTTCAGGACCCTCATTGTAAGCTGTGGGAAGCAATGACAAGATTAAACGGAAGAAAGAAACACTGAATGTAAGAAATGATGCAATTTTTAATGGTGATATCAATGCATCAAATGCACATCCAATATATGAAACTTCCTGAACACCCTTCGCATGTCCAGCGGCCAGTTCAAGGCCTGCGGATCCGAGATGTGTAGCTACAAAGAAACAGCACCGATTAGACTGGAATATTTGATGAAAAGCCCTTTTATGTGTGGAGAGTTGAAAAATTTGTCTAAGACGGATGAAACACTTGAAGACAAAATTCTGAACAGTTTCGTCCTCGCATCGGCGCGGCATTCCCTACCCCAGCTGCAAGCGCTTTACGTGACTTCAGACTTCATGCAGCATTTTAGATACAGAAAAGTTAGTATATCCCACAAATTAGTTAAATAAAATGATGAAAATTACTTTCTTTATCTAAAGGTCTACGACTTACCGAGTTTCTAAGCCGGTTTCATTGAAAACAACTGCACGACGAATACTCCCTCTGCAGACGAATTAAGCTCCTTAGCACCTGGAAATTTCAGATATCACTGTTAACTCTCCTTCGTATCTTTCTTATAAGATATAGGCTAGTTCTGAGTCTTCATGGAGCTCGCGTAACGTGACTATGAGTAATTCCTAGGCGTTATTCTACCCCGTTGTAGGAAAAACTAATTTCCTTAACGATGCTTGTTCGGGTGAAACACCTGAAGTATGAAGTATATATGTGCGCATCGAAGACACTTCACAAGACACAAATAGGGTCGCACAAGGCTTGCTAGACAACTAAGACGAAGCCACCATGGGTCTGACTGTGCTTCTTTTTTTCTCCGTCTGCCTCTAAAGCTCCGTTGAATTTCCTAGTATGTACAGGTATATATATGTAGAAATACGTGTTGTAGACATATATATATATATGCGTGTTTGTTTCTACCTCTTTATTGATATCTATGTTTTACTGTCTTTGGATGCATATACATATGCATGCGATATATATATATATATATATATATATCGCAAAAACATTGTTCAGGGTATTTGAGCATTTGTTTAAGAAGGGTAACTGAAACCCTTGCTCCCTGACACGTTGCGGCAAGCAAAAAAAGGGAGACCCTGAAGGGTTGTTGTCTTTTTCTTTTAGCTGCAGTTGAAAACGAGATGCAGCTGAGTTGCAGCAAAAGCTTCTATTGTCCCCTTACTGACAGATTTCTTGCCTCTTCAAAGCGACATGAGGCCTACAACAATTGCAAATGCTGCAGCAATTGTACTCAATGCGTAGGAGGACGCGCTCGATGGCTTACTTGCCATGGGTTGTGTCGTGGCTTCGACTGCTGGTGTAGTGGTCGAAGTGTCCGTCTTTGTTGGAGCCGCAGTTGTTGGTTGTGGTGAACCTGTTGTAGTTGGTGATTCTGTTACTGTTTGTGAGCCTGTCCCATCCGGGTGTGCTTCGTCTTCACCCTCTTTCAGATCCCCTGATTTCAGAGTAGTAGATTCCGCTGCATCTTTAGCAGGAGAGTTCTCATTGTTTGCCTCGGCAGTAGGCTGAGCCTTCTCTGTAGTTGTCGTGAGAGGCTTCTCTGCAGCTTCAAGAGCAGCGGATGAGCCTTGCTGTTTTCCTGTCTCTGCCGATGTAGTAGCAGCGTCAGTGGTTGGCAGGGTGACGCCTCCTTCGACTCCTGCCTCCTTCGATCTGCCAGCAGCAGCACCTGCAGCAACAGGGGCTCCAGAAGAAGCAGCAGGAGGAGGAGGAGCTGCTGCTTCAGGACTATTTAAACCCGCATCACTGGGAGAAGTAACAGTTGCAGTAACAGAATCCACAGCACCAGGACCTGAAGCGGAAGCCGCCGGAATTGCCGTTTTAGGACTATCTCGGCCTGCATCAGGTGGGGGAGCAGCGTCTGTGGCAACTGCACCCGTAGTCACGGGAGCTGCACTAGCACCAGAGGCAGCAGGAGCTGCTGCCTTTGGTGGATCTGCGCCTGTACCAGAGGGAGGAGCACCACCTGGGGCAGTAGCACCTGCAGCAGGAGGTGAAGTAGGCCCAGAGGCAGTAGAAACTGCTGGTTTTGGAGGATCTAGGCCTGCACCAGGAGGAGAGACAATACTGTCAGCAGCACCTGTGCTGCCCCCCTCATTGCCTCGGGCCTCCAGCAGAGGACTGCCTGCAAAGATGAGCACAATTTACACAGCGAAAAATCAAAAAAATTTCCTTTGGTGAGTTGCTGCAGACACGGTTCATTTTTGTTTACTACTACGTTTAGTGTAAAGCCTAACCGGTGTCTTCTACGACAGGCTCGCTGGCGTCGTCGTTGCTGCTGGGGCTGGCATCTGCTTCTGCAGGCAAAACAAATCAATTAGCGCAATAAGCGAACAACAGGGGTGGGATTGTTGTTCGGTGAATAACTTCGTGTTAAAGCTGTTAATTGTTTAGAAATAACTGCAAAACCCCCCCTGTTGTGCCCTTTTGACAAGCATAAACCATAACACGTGGATGTGTAAGCACCTTGGCGGGCTAAACCGTAAAACGCTAATATTACAGTGACTGAAAGGTAGTTGAAAAGCCTGAAGATGATTCAAGGGCAATCGCTGTAGCATGAAATGCCAATGGGATTCTTTCATGCAGGTTTCACTCTCGCTTTGTCTGTTGTCTGTTCGTTAGGGTTGGCATGGCTGCCGAATATGTGTTTGTTGCTGCACACACATTCGGCTGACAAATCAAAAATATATACATTTTGTAGTACCTGGAGAAACAGGCCCAGATACAGGCAGTTTGGCCTCAGTTTCCACGGCGGCATAAAGGGCACTAGCCGAGAGGACAGTCAAGACTTTGAGGATTCCCATGTCGAAGTATTGCAGGTTATATGCCAGAAACCTTGAAAACGAAATGAAAATAAAATCTAAAATAAACAACTTAACCGTAAAACAAAACAACACTAGCAATAATGATGCAATGGACTGGCACAGGTTTCCAACGGTCCTGCCATGGGGCAGCGTACGGGGGGAGCTGGATCGGCTCTGTTGCCCGGTTCTTCCGGCCTCAGTTTGCTGTTGGACGAATCAAATATGCTCAAGCAAACAGAAATAATTCGATTTTGCTTAAAATAAATAAAGTTTGACTAAGACGAGGTTTATTTTTCGAATGAGGTGCCTCATTAAGCGTTTGTTTCTTATGTCGGAATGTCCTTCGCCGCTGCCTACTGATTTGAACGGGACAAAGGTAAGACTGGTATCTGCATTTTCTCTCCAGTTATTTCGAAAAATATTTTTGCATCGACTGTCGGCAGCACCTTATACTCTGCTGGGAACGGGTGGTTCTGCGCATCGCCCCTTGGTTAGCAAGAGGGTCTTGCGTTTTTGTCTTCGTTTGCTCTCTTTCCGGAAGCATGAAACGTGGATTCAGGAACAATTAAACATGTGAAGCATGAAATTCACCTAGAAATGAGAGGACTTGCGCATATGCATGTAGGAAAAGCGCTGCCCGTAGGGAACGACCGCGAGAAAGTACATTCTCCTGTCCCGTTGCTTTTGCGTACACCTGTTTTCTCCT
Source organism: Eimeria zaria (assembly GCA_904066265.1). Classification (NCBI taxonomy): domain Eukaryota; phylum Apicomplexa; class Conoidasida; order Eucoccidiorida; family Eimeriidae; genus Eimeria; species Eimeria zaria. Next base: position 11,849 of record CAJFCY010000582.1, read on the forward strand.
AGCAGCAGTCAAGCCACAATATCTTTTAGGGGGATTGTGAGGTGGCTGAAGATCAAGACTTAAAAGCAAGGGGGAATAGAATATGCTGCAGCACACAGCGTGTTCAACTTTTTCCGTTCCTTTCCCGTTGACTGACTTTGCTAATATTTTTGCAAATTCGGAAATCCAGCTTAGCACTTGGCAACTGCATTTATCGAAACCCTACTGGGTCATTTGCTGCCTCACGTCAAACTGCACTGTTTTTCCACTACAAAAGAGCAAGCAAACCATCGATGCATTGTGGTGTAATGCACTGCTTCGGTGGCGTTTCTGGTCTTCAGCTACGAACAGCCCTTTAAAACTTCAGGAACACCTGCATACTATTGACACGGCTGCAAAGCTTCAGGAGAACACTAGTGTTTCCATTTCTGCTTCTGAAGTTACCCATGAGGAGCTAACGGCGTGTTTGTGACCGAGTGTTTCAGAATACAGCCCGAATAATGGCGTATATGTTCTTAAAGTTATGTATATAGGAGGAAGAGACTTAAACGCAAGTATCAAACGGAAGCTACTGAGCTACATATGGTTCGAATGCGGAGGGAGGC
>CAJFCY010000583.1:0-12428 GCA_904066265.1 Eimeria zaria
CTGCTGCAGCAACAAGAATTGGTAGTAGTCGCATCGCCAATGACTGCTGCACTGGCTACCGAGCGGCGGCTACGTCGAGGCCCTAGTATCCCTGCTGACGCACTCTGCTGTTGCTGCTGCTGCTCTCCTGCTGCTGCTGCTGCGAGTGCAACACCAGGAAGCAGCTCCTCTGACAACAATAACAACAACGGCAACAGCAGCAACAGCAACAGCAGCAGCAGCAGCAGCGGCGGCGATCACTGGAAGAAGCTGCTGAAGGCTCGCCTTGCACGTGCAGCAGCCTCCAGGGGCGCTGGGTCCGGCAGAGAAGGTGCATCAACAGCAGCAGCATCTGCTGCTGCAGGCTCGCAGCAGCAACAACAGCAGCAGCAACAACAACAGCAGCAGCAGCAACAGCAGCAGCAGCAGCGCCAGATTGCTGAACCTTTAGTTGCTGTTTCGCCTGCAGCAATTGAAGCAGCAGCTTTATGCCTCATTGCACAAGACGAGGTCGTGCTGTGGCTACGTGCTGCTGCTGCTTCAGCGGATGCTGCTGCTGCTGCTGCTCTTCTCGGCCTCCTTAGCGGCGCTCTGCAGCAACAACCCGCTTGCCCCTGCTGTCGCTGTTGCCGATCACACAAGCCTGCTGCTGCCGCAGGCCTTGCGCAGCAGCAGCAACAGAAGCAGCAGCAGCAAACAGAACAGGTGAAATCAGCCTCAGCCTCGCAGCAGAAGCCACAGAGCCAAGGACAGATGCAGCCTGGTATTGTGAGTGGCACTGCTGCTGCTGCTGTTGGTCCTACTGCTGTACCTGCTGCTGCTGCTGCTGCTGCTGCTGCGTCGTTATCGGCTGGCACCGCTGCCGCTGCAAGTCGTGCAGCAAAGGGCGCAATGTCGACCGGAGCGCCGTCGCTGCCAATTCAAAATGCAGCCAATCCAGCAGCAGCAGCAGCAGCTGCAGCTGCTGCTGCTGCTGCTTCAACGGGAACTGTGCTTACTGCCGCAAATGCGGTTTCTACGCTGCTGAGTCTTGCCAGGTCGCTACCCCTCCGCCCCTCTCAGCAGCAGCAACAGCAACCGAAGCAACAGCAACAGCAACAACAACAGCAACAGCAGCAGCAGTCGGCGCAGCAGCAACCACAGGAGGAAACACAGCTGCATGCCAAGCTGCACCAGCAGCAGCAACACCAGCAGCAGCAGGAGCAGCTGCAACACCAGGACAACTGTCAAGCAGAGGAAGGCGAGCTGTCGCCTACAGACTCTCAGACCAGTGCACCACAGGAGCAGCAGCAGGAGCAACACCATCAACAACAGCAGCAGCTGCAACAGAAGCAGCAGATACCACAGCAGCAGCACTTGCCCGACCGCCAGCAGCAACATCAGAGAGCAACGCATGCAGACAGTGGTCATTTGAAACGCATACGGCTGCATACAGAGAACGAAAGCAGCAGCATCAGCAGCGGCATCAGCAGCAACAGCAGCAGCAGCAACAACAGCAGCAGTAGCAAGGAGGGCCATTTGCTATCGCCTCATCATGACTCTGCAAAGGCATCTCTGAGCAGCAGCAGCAACAGGCGCAGCAACAAAGAGAGCACTAAGAGCTGCTGCTGCTGCTGCTGCTGCTGCTGCAAGACATCAGGCTGCTCCCTTAGCACACACCGCATGCGGCAGCTTCTCTCCGCAGCAAAGACTGCCTGCCTTCAACCTGCTGCTGCTGGTGGTGATGTTTCTCCTTCTGCTGCAGTAAACAGTGGGAATGAGCGCTCAGCTACAACTGAGGACGGAGCAGCAGCAGCAGCCACAGGATCAACAGCAACAGGAGCAGCAGCAGCAGCAGCAACAGCAACATCAGCAAGAGCGAATGATTCGTCTGCTTCACAGACTCTCCTGCACCTCCGCAGCTGCCTCCTTCCTTTGGATGGCTTTTTGAGCAGCAGCAGCAACAGCAGTAAAAGCAGCAAGAGAAGCAGCAGCAACGGCATAAACAGCAGCGACAATGAGGGTGTAGACGAGCTGCTGCGGCACTTGCTGCTGCCCCTGGTGATATCGCAGCAGCAACCGCTGCCAGTCCGTATCCTTGCTGCTGTTGTTTCCTGTCAGTTCGTAGCGCAGCAACAGCAGCAGCAGCTGCAGCAGCACGCCGAAGAGATGCAGTCGAAGAGCAGCAGCAAAACCAGCGACGATTTGGCTGTACTTGCCTTCAAGGCAATCGGGAACCTGCTGCTGTTCTTGCGGGACGAAAGCATCAGTAGCAGCAGCAGCAGCAGCAGCAGAAGCAGCATCAGCAGCGGCAGAAGCAGCACGAGGGGGCTGTTGTCGGTCCAGACACCTGAGGGCCAGCGAGTGAGCGATGCTGCTGCTGCTGCTGTTGTTGCTGCTGTTGCTGTTGCTCCTGTTGATCCTCGCGGTGTATCATGCTGTGACGGTTGTTGCTATTGCTGCTGCTGTTGCTGTTTGCTGCTGCTTCAGGAGTCCCTGGCTCTCTCAATATCTCAGTGTCTCGCCGTCATCTGCATGCGCAGTCCCACCTTAGCCTGCCGTGCTGCGGAGCAGCTGCTGCCTCCAGCAGCAGCTGCTGGTGCAGCTATTGCTGCTGCTGCTGCTGCTGCTCCTACTACTGCTACATTTGGCATTCCGCAACAACAGCACTTGCTGCAGCAGGAGAAGCAACAGCAGCAGATGCGAATTGTGTCTCTCCCTCTCGACGGGTCTCTCCCCCTCTGCGTGCTGCCCCTCCTACCCTTAAATGTGCTGCAGCATGTGCTGCTGCTGCCACTTGCTTCTGCTTCTGGTGCAGCTGCTGCTGTGCAGTCGCTACAGCAGCACCTCCGCGCTGACTCTGGTTGTCTTATGCTTGGGGAACGCAATGGGCGCAGCAGCAGCATCCACAACAACAACGACAGCAGCAGCCACAGCAGCAACAGCAGCAGCAGCAACGTGATAGTGGTGCTGCTGGATCTTGAAGCTGCGCAGCTGGCTAGACACCTCAAGAGCTGCTTTGTGCCTGCATTGCAGGGGCCTCGATGCACTGTGTTGCTGGTGCAGCAGCAGCAGCAACAGCAGGCTGGCGGTTGTGTTTTCTGGGTCGTAACACCAGCAGCGCTGGCACCAGAAGCAACAGCAACAGCAGCAGCAGCAGCAACAGCGCAGCAGCAGGACGCGTCGGAAGTGCTGCAACAGCACTTCCACTGGATCGACACGTACCGCTCGCGGCTGCGGCTGATGCTGCAGCAGCTGCTGCTGCTGCACGGGATAGCGTGGCCAGCTGCTGCTGAGGGACAGCCTACACCTACAGCAACAGAAACACCAGCAGAAACAGCAGCAACAACAGCAGCAGCGGCTGCTGCTGCTGCAGTGACGGTTCGATCTCAGATGCCCCTTAACGTTTTGTACAGGGCAGCAATTTGTGCTGCTGTCACGGGCCTACACCACGCAGCTGCTGCTGCTGCTCTGCATGCACTATCTGGGGCTGCTGCTGTTGCTGCTTCCCAGCAGTGGCTTAGGGCACTGGCCTTTGCTGTCGACGCTGAGGCTGCTCTCGTTGCTGCTGCTCCTGCAGCAGGTACTACAAAAGCAGCAGCAGGGGCAGACACTGGAGTCACTGCAGCAGATGAAGAACTGGTTGCTGCTGTCGGTGCTGCAGTGCGAAGGGCCCACTGCTGCTGGAGAGACTCGCTGCTGCAGCTGCAGCAGCACAGCAGAAGCAGACGCATGCAGCTGCCGCGCAGCAGCAGCAGCCCGCCTCCCCTGGCACCCCTCGGAGCATTTGTTAAGGTGAACTGTCTTAGCTGCTGCTGCCGTTGCTGCTGCTGCTGCGGCTGTTCATGCTGCTGTTGCTGCCTTTCCCTTTGCACAGCGTCAGTGTTGGCTGCTGCTGCTGCGTTGCTGCTGCAGGGTCGCATGCAGCTGGCCTCCTTGCTGCACTCCTTTGCTGCCTTTTGCGTCGAGGCGTTGCGTCGTCGCATCTATAGCAGCAGCAGCAGCAACAGCTGCTGCAGCAACAGCGACAATGACTGTCAGGACGGACAGCTCCTGCAGGCATCAGGGGATAGGCATGAGGATTCGTCAGTCCCGAGCAACGGTGTAGCTGCTGCTGCTACTACTGCTGCTGCTGGTGCTGCTGCTGCTGCTGTCGCCGATGTTGCGTTCTCTGGCCTTTGTGAAGATCTCCAGAACCTTCGACAGACAGCCAAGACAGCCCTACACTGGTGCGCTGCTGCCAACAGTGCTGCTGCCCGTTAGTGCTGCTGCTGCTGCTGCTGTTGGCGTTTGTGCTGCTGCTGTTGTTGCTGCTGCTTCTTTGCATCCGTAGCAGCCCAGCGTCTGCATCATTTCATATTCTAGGTGCAGCAACACATGCCAACGTTGTTGCTGTTGTTTCTGCTTCTACTATGTGTTTTTGATGCAGCTTCCAGAAGCAGCTGCAGCTGATGCGCAGCAGCTGCCAAACCACAAAACGGCTGCTGCTGCTGCAGTGCTGCTGCTGCCGCACGGTGCTTCTCTTGTCCTCCTTTTGTTTGCTGCGTCTCATTCTCTCCAAACAGCAGCAGCTGCATGCGCAACAGCAGCTGCTGCTGCAGCAATTGCCCTTAAAGGGAAGCCCACGCAGCAGCAGGAGCAATAGCACCGAGAGCAGCAGCAGAGGCAACAGCGGCTGTGTCGCGCTGCTTCAACGAGCCATCGGCGAGCTGCAGACAGCAGCAGAGGACCTGCAGCAGCAGTTGCAAGGTTTCTGCAGCAGCAACGCAACAGCTATCGATCTAAGGGGCCTGTGGCTTTGCTGTTGTGCAGCATCTCCTGCTGCAGCAAAGCAACACCTCCTTGATGCACTGAGTCCTAGCAGCGGCAGCAGCAGCAACAACAACAACATGGACAGAGCGGCAAAACCCGTAGCCAGCAGCAAAAGCAACAACAGCAGCAGCAACAGCAGCAGCAACAGCGGCAGCAACAGCAGCAGCTCCAACAGCAGCTCCGGAAGAGCAGCCGCAGCAACATCAGTACGACCGTTTTATTTCTACGAGCAGCTGCTGCCGCTGCTGACGTGGAAAGAGTCAACAGAAGCAAAAGCTGCACAAGCAGCAACCATAGCAGCAGCAGAAACAACAGCAGCAGCAGCAGCAACAACAACAACAACAGCGGCAGGCGTTACAGCTGTTGAAAATGCTGCTGCAGGTCGACTACCTGAAAGTTTGCTGCGATGGTTGCTGCTGCTGCTGCAGCAGCTAATTTGCTGCAGCTGGCCGCTGCCCCCCCGGGTTTTTTCTGCTGCGCCTCTGCCTTGGGTTGCTGCGCAGGCAGTAGTGGAAGGAGATGTGCGCCGTCTGCTGCCACAGCAGCACCAGTTGGTGTTGTTACTGTTGCTGCTGCTGCTGCTTCTCGTGTTGTTGTTGCTGCTCTTGGTGCTGTTGTCGATGCTGTTGCTTCTGCTGCTACAAGTGTTGTTGCTGCTGCTGCTATTATCGGTGCTGTTGCACATGCTGCCACTGCTCTTGTTGCTGCTGGCGCTACTGCGGTCGGTGTTAGACAGGGAGGAGCAGCAGCAGTCAGCAGCATAGTAAGAAGCTAGTATGTATAAGGTAGTGGAGACAGTTGCTCGTGTGATGTTTCAAGACTTTTGCTGCTGTTGGCATGGCTGTGGCTGCTGCTCCTGCTGTAGCGATTCAGCTGTCTCTCTGCACGAGCGACATTGCTGCTGCAACTGTCTCCTTGCTGCGCTATTCAGGCTGCTGCTCGCCGCCTGACGGGGCTGATGCCGGCGGTGTCGGTGTATGCAGAGCTGCGAGGGGCCTCAGTAAGGAGACAGTTGTTCGAGTGGCGTCCCCGGTGTCTCCTCCTTTGTCTCTTGTGTCTCTTTGCTCTTTCGCCTATTCCTCTGTTGCTTATGTTTCCGGGTTTACCTGCCTTTTATATCTGCTGCTGCTGTTGCTCGCTTTGCTGCTGCCTCTCCGTCTCCTCTCACCTTTTGCTGTCCCTCAGCTGTCGCTCCCTCTACCCGACAGGCTACCCTCAGCACAGCAGCAACAACAACAACCACCGCAACAGCAACAGCAACAGCATCAGCAACAGCATCAGCAACAGCACTACCACCCACATTTGCAGCAGCACCAGCAGCAGCAGCACCAGTAGCAGCAGCACCAGTAGCAGCAGCAGCGGTTGCCGAGGCGGGTGTATGTGCTGCTGTGTTGCGGTGTCAGGCGGAGACACTGCAGGCTTGGCGTTGGCTTGAAATTAAATACTTCTTTATTAGCGGCAGCGGAGAGAGACAAGACGAACTCATTCGCCTATGGCTACCCCACAGCGACCCCAGTACACAATTGCTACTGCTGCTGCTGCTGCCGTTGTTGCTCTTGCTGCTGCTGCTGCTTTGTCTGCTGTCGCTTGCTGCTGTTGTTGCCGTTGCTGCTGCGACGGGTTTTGCTCATGCGGTTGCTGCTGGTAGTTTACTCTACCTCTCGATAGTCACTGTGTCAGTGTCTCTGCTGCAGCAAAGCAGCAACATACAGGTGCTTGGGTATATGAAGGGGCATGCAGCCTCGACAGTCTCCTTCCCGTGTTTCGTTCCTGTTTTTCTGTCTCCTCCTTCTGCTGCAGATGCTGTTGCTTAATGTATATCTGCCTCTTCTTTCGTTTACTGCTACTGCTGCAGCTGCTGCAGCAGTAGCAGTGCTGCAGCTGCTGCAGCTAGGTTTGTATTTATCTGTCAACCTTTTTGACTGTTGCTGTTTCTGCTGCAGGACGGACAGAGCTGCACCGTGTGTTGGTGCCAGTCCTGCAGCCTTTCGCAGAACCTCTTTCGAACCTCACCCCCACTAGCACTAACAGCACCAACAGCAGCAGCTGCATGAGCAGCAGTAGCAGCAGCAGGGGGGGCAGCAACAGCAATGGAGCATCTGGGCGTTGGCAGGAGTCACCAGTGGTGCGCCACCGCTGCTGCGTCAAAGGAGACAGCAGCAGTCTGCGGTGTCTTGCTGTGGAGACGACGCCTTTAGATGGACAGTTCAAGGCCTTAGCAGACGCCTCCCTTACAGGAGTCCTCTCGGACCAGCCAGAGCTGCAGGCTTTAGACTTATAGTCATCTTTACTCTGAAACTGACAAACCATACATTAGATACATAGCTAGCTAGCTAGCTAACTAGCTAGCTAGCTAGCTAACTCACTAGCTATCTAACTAGCTACGGAGAGAGGTACCTACACGACTATCCAGCTATACCCCTACCATGATACGTGTTTAGACATCTGTTTACATGCGTGGCCAGCTAGATACCCAGCTAGCTAGCTAGCTAACTGGATAACGAGCTCGGCAGCTATCCAGCTCTTTGCATTGGCTAGCTGACCTCTTTCTGAGCTATCCGCCCCTCTCGCTAACCAGAAACCGGGCTGCCCGCCAAGCAGTCTGCATGTGTAGGTACTCTCCTAGTTAGCTAGCCATCAGCTAACTGGCTAGCCAGGTAAGTAGCAGCCAGCCAGCTCGCTGCGTGGCTCCTTGGCCACCGGATAGATGGCTACATATCTAGCAAACTCGTTCCCTAATAAGGTAACTGGACAGAAGCCAAGGGGGCCACCTGCGCAGGCAGACGCACATCAGTGCATAGCAGTAGCAGCAGCTACTGCTATGCTATATATGCTTCTGTTGCTGCTGCTGTGGGATGGCGATCCGCAGCGTCTTAGGCACGAAGCCTAAACACCCGTCGACATGTGGGGGCCCTATGATTAGCTAGCTGGTTGCTGTTTGGCTAGCTGGCTGGCTGGCTAGCTAGCTCGACAGGTAGATAGATAGGCAGATACATCTATGCGTAGCTGGGTATATATGTGCATATATTAGAATGCAAAATAAATAGGTAGTCACCTGGCTAGCTAGCACAGTAGTAGACGGCTGCGCGACGTTAGCTAGCTGAGGCACGAGCTAGCCAAACTAGGGCCAACTAGGGCCTTGGCTAGCTAAGGCGGCAGCCAGCTGTACCGCCGCCTCCCGCAATAGGGAAGGGGTGCACTGCTGCTGTCGCTGCAGCAGCAGCTGCTGCTGCTGTTGTTTGTCAGTGAAGCAGACTGTCTGTGTCAGCTAGCTGCTTCACGAATTAAGCAAGTGCCTTGACAGCTGCATGGAGGATCTGTTAAAAGCGGGCCGACAACCCCTGCCAAGGAGACAGCAGAGAAGCAGCACCAGCAGCAGCTTCTGCTGCTGCTGCTGCAGTTGCAGCCTTCTTTTCTGCTGCTGTTGTTGCAGGGCTCAATCTGGGCGAAGATGTGTGGCATGTAGTTAAGAGACTTCCAGTCTCTTGGGGAAGCAGCAGCAGCAACAGCGTTTTGCTGCTGCTGCTGCTACTGCTCTACGTGCAGTTGCAGGAACTTTCGTAAATATGGGGATCGCGCTTGTGCTACTGCTGCTGCTGCAGCTGCTGCTGCAAGCGCCATGAGTTCTGCTGCTGTTTCTGGTGCAGCAGCATCTCTTGTTGCTGCTTCAACAGCTCGGAGTAGTGCTTCTGCAGCAGGAGCTGCTGTTGCAGCATGTCTCTGTAGCTGCGATGGTGTTCAATAGCCTGGGCTTCCCCCTCCTGCTGTTGCTGCGGCTGCTGCAGCTGTTGCCGCCTTGCCGGGAGGACATTGAGGGCGCCATACGCTGCTGCAGTTACTGCAGGCCTTAGCGGTATTGCTGCTGCAGCTACTGGAGACATGCAGCAAATAGGCACGTGCTGCTGCTGCGGCAGTTGTGGGGTCCACAGCAGTGCTGCTGCAGGCTGCTGCTGCTGTTGCTCCTGCGGCTGTAGCGGCAGGGGACAGACAGCAACGGGGACCTTCTGAGGCACCAACACTGTTGCTGGCTGCAGCAGCAGCAGCTGTTGCTGCTGTCCTTGTGGGGGGCAGCTAGCAAGCCGCTGAGGAGCCCCTGAATAGGGTTGAGGGTTTCTCCTGTGCTGTTGCGGTGTTGCAGCAGCAGCAGCTGCTGCTGCTGTTGTTGCTGCACTTGGAGTTGCCGCCCGCGACTCAATGTGGGGGAGTGAGGTCTGCTGGTTCTGCTTCTGCTGCTGCTGTTGCTGCTGCTGTAGCAGTTGCTGCTGCCGTTGCTGTGGTGGTGTATGGAGGCTTGTAGATAGATCTGTGGAGACAGAAGGACCTTCATGCTGCTGCTCTATCTGCTGAAGTGCATGCAGGTCGTTGATTTTCTGCTGCACCTGCTGCAACTGCTGCAACTGCGGCAGCTGCGGCAACTGCGGTAGCTGTTGCTGTTGCTTCTGCTGTTGCTGCAACCCCCGACGCAGCAAGGGCAGCGTTAGCTTACTGGCGTGCACAGAGCTGCACGCAGTGTGTTGGCCTGTGCGGTTGTCTGATTGTTGCTGTTGCATGTGCTGTTGCTGCTGCTGTTGTTGCTGCTGCTGTTGTTGTTGTTGCTGCTGCTGTTGTTGTTGCTGCTGCTGTATTTGTTGCTGTTCGCTGTATGGAGGTGAAGGCCTCAAAGGAGCGAGGGGAATTGTGCTCCTGTTATCTTCGTTGTGCTGCATGCAGCTGTCCTTCAGAGGGCTGTTGCTGTTGCTGCAGCTGTTGCTGCAAATGTTGCTGTTGCTGCTGCAGCAGGGCGAGGAAGCAGCAAGAGAACTACTCTCGTTGCAGGAAAGGAGACAAGGAGACACTTGTGCCGTCCCCGGACCACCAGGTGGGGTGTATGTATAGAACTGCTGCGGGGCCTCACAGCCATGCGCAGCCTCTGCTTGGGGGCCCCAGGTTGACGAGGAGGCAAATGGGTACAGGATAGGGGCCTCCCTTCCTGCTGCACATACACCTGCAGCTGCAGCAGAGAGAACAGCAGGAGCTGCAGCAGAGACTGCAGCAGAAGGCGGAGGACAGACAGACAATGTGTCTTTAAGAGACTCCAAGCGGCAGGTGGCAGTCCCCTTCAATGGAGCTGCTGCTCCTCCTATTGCTGTTGCTGCATCTGTTGCTGCCGAAGCTGGCGCTTCAGACAATGTTGCTGCAGCTGTACCCATTGCTGCTGCTGTTGTAGTTTCTGAGGAGCAAGCCTCGCTGCATGCAGCAGCTGAAACGCTGGGCGAGTCGTGGATTGAGCAGGCTCTTGCTGCTGCTGCTGCTGTTGCTGCTTTTGCTGCTGCTTTTGCTGCTGCTGTTGCTGCTGCATCTAAAGTGGCAGAGGGAGGCCTGGGCTTCCTCAGAGACCTCACGAGAGTTGTTCGTGTTGTCGTTGCTGCTGCTGCTGCTGTTGTTGTTGCGTCTGCTGCTGCTGCTGCACTGCTCTGAGATGCATGCCCTCCGCGAGTCCTCCGTGTGACGCCCTCTCGGCCCCTCCCGGGTTGTTGCCCCTTTCGCAGACGGTGCTGCTGCTGCTGCTGCTGCTGCTGCTGCTGCGGTTGCTGCCGTTTCTGCTGCTGCTGCGATTGCTGCTGGTGCTGCTGCTGCAGTGGCTTCATCGAGACGTCAGTCCAGGGTTGTGCGTCAGCAGTATTCAGCGACTGGTCGCGCTGCTGCTGCTGCTGCTGCTGCTGCTGCCACGTGTGCAGCTGCCGCTGTTCGTTGTGTTGCTGCTCCTGTTGCTGTTGCTGTTGCTGTTGCTGCTGGCGCTTCAGCATGTTGTCTCTAGCTGTCTCTTCTTCCAGCTGTCTCTCAAGTTTGTCCCTTAGGGCAATAAGTTCTCGCAGACGCTGAAGGGCGTCTTGATATTTTTGCTGTTGCTGCTGCTGCTGCTGTTGCTGCTGCTGCTGCTGCTGTGGGTGCTGCTGCTTATTTGATGCGTCGCAGTACGACAAAGCCTCTACCTGCTGCTCTATCTGCCGCAGTTGCTCCAGCTGTTGCCAGTGTCGGTGTTTCTGTTTCTGCTGTTCTTCCTGCAGCTGCTGCTGCTGCTGCGGCTGTTGCTGGAGCTGCTGCTGCTGCTCCTGCTGCTGCTGCTGCATTCCACAGTGTAGGAGGGTTAGAGAGGGCAATCTCTCTGGTGCGGCTTCCGGCGTCGCTCGATAAGCCGATCTGTGCTGTCTCTGCAGGTTTTGCTGCCTTACAAGGTGTTGTTGCTGCTGCTGCAGGAGCTGCTGCTGCTCTAGCAGCTGCATCTGCTCCATACGTGAAAGGAGACCGTCTCCAAATGCTGCTGCTCCTGCTGGCAGCTGTGGCTGCCACGTGATGCTGCTTCGACTTAGAACGGCCTTAAGGGCAGCTTCCTGGTGCTGCTGCTGCTCTTGCGGCTCTTGCCGATGCTGTTGCTGCTGCTCCTCCTGGCGCTGCTGCGGCTGGTGCTGGTGCTGGTGCTGCCTGCGGGGTCCATTCAAAGGATTCTGGGTGTCTGGTTGCTGTAGCTGTTGCTGCTGCTGCTGCTGCTGTCCTGGTTGCAGCAAGAGTTTGTCTTGACGGATTTGTTGCTGCGGGTTATCTTGCTTCTGCTTTGCGCGTTGTTCTTCTCGCTTCTGCAGAGGAGCTTCCTGCTGCTGTTGCTGTTGCTGCCGTTGCTGCTGTAGCGGTTGCTGCAGCTGCTGCAACTGTTGGGGCTTCTGCTGCGACTGAAGTTTGGTAGAAGGCGGAGGCAGCATCTGCTTCTTTTCCATGCTACGTTGCAGCTGTGCTTGTTGCTGCTGCTGTTGCTGCTGTTGCTGCTGTTGCTGCTGTTGTTGCTGTTGTTGCTGTTGTTGCTGTTGCTGCTGTTGCTGCTGTTGCCGCTGTTGGTGCTGTCGGTGCTGCAGCAGAGTGTAAGAGGGCCTTCCCTTTCTGCAGAGCTGCTGCTTCAGCACTCCTTGAAATCGATGGGGGATAATTGCTGTTTCGAGTGGCTGTGTGCATACACCCCGACTATCAGCAGCAGCAGAAGCAGCAGCAAAAACTTCGCACAACCGCAGTGTATGTGCACCCTTTGGCGATGCATGAGGCGAGGTACAGCTGCCAACAGTAGCAGCAGCAGCAGCAGCCTCAGCAACAGCAGCAGGCATGAATGTTGCCTTCTCGCGCAATGCTTGCAGCAGCTCGGGAAGATCTCCCAGACGAACTGTCCAGGCCGGATGTTGCTGCTGCTGCTGCTGTTGTTGCTGCTGCTGGTGCAACGGGGAAAACCAGGGGTGTTTGAGTGCCTCCGTTAGGGGCAGCCTGTCCCTTCCATGGGGCTTCAGAAGCTGCTGCAGCAGATCGAAGAAAGAAGGAGACAAGGAGGAGACACCTAACTCCTCCCACACTTCTGCTGCTCTTCCTGTCCACAGCAGCAGACAACGTCTCCATGGTTCACCACCTGCTGCTGCTGCTGCTGCTGCTGCTGCAGAGGAGACAGAAAACAGCTGCTTCGCTTCGGCGAACGTGCGCAGCAGACTGCCGGAGTTACCTCCAGAGTCCTCAGAATCTGCTGCTGCTGTTGCTGCTGTTGCTGCTGTAGGCCCTGCTGCTGGTGTTGTTACTGCTGCAGGCGACGCAGCAGGAAGTGCTGACAGAGGAGCAGCACGGTTAAAGAGTGGCTGCCCAGTCAACAG
>CAJFCY010000584.1:0-12423 GCA_904066265.1 Eimeria zaria
ATATATATATATATATATATATATATATATATATTATGTATAGCTACTGTTGTTGGCATTTGTGTGTGGCCTGCCACGCAGCCTGCGCGAACGACTACAGCGGCTTGTGCTTGTCCAGCAGCGAGATGCGGTGAGTGCTAGAACTGAGTTTAATGCCTGACTCAGCTTTAAGTGGCTTTCAACTCAGAAGAAGGCAGGAAACAGTTCCGAGGAAGTATCGACTGTGATGCATGCGCAGGTGGAACAGCTGCTAATGCGAGAGTTGGGGCTTTCTACAGAAGAACAGGATGATGCAAACGATGACGATGACGAAGAAGAAACCCATGTTTGAGATATAACTGCAGCGCTGTTGCGCTGCATGGCCTAGCCTTGGTCGGGGTTTGATTTCTGCTGTTTCAGCAGTCCTTTGCAGGCTCCCGGAGGAGCACTTTTAAATGGTGTTGTAAATCAGCACCCTTGCTATTTGGTTTGTTTTCTGTGATTAATTGGATTTAGAAGATCTGGCGGATGAGTCGCATGCCGCTTGTCCCTGCTATTAATATAAACAATTAATGCAACACGGATCGAGAGAAGGTATCTCGCTTTTATATGTTGATATGCAACGACGTGAGAAAATTCACGTAAGCTGCGGGATGTTGTCGAGTTGGCATGCAGAGGAAGGGGCAGGAACGAACGATTTATGATGCCGCTGCAAACAGTTATGCCTTTAACACAAAGAATAATGCTTCTCAAACACGCGCATGCGTTTTTAGAGTTTAGCGTCTAGGCTTTAGGGCTTAAGAAGTAATATTAGGAAATTTTGCAGAAGTGTTGAGAAATTGCAGCGCGGATTGTGTGCAAGTTGAAATGTCCACATAAGTGCGAAGGCAAATAATTTGTTTTGAGGATTCATTCCAGAAACTTGGGGTGTGCAAGATTCATCTATGAACGGTTTATGGCATAGGGCTTAGTAACGAGTAGAAACGTTTGTGTAAAGGCTTGCTGAAACTTAAGCGAGAGTTTCCTTGCATGTCTCAGCTGTTTGCAACTTCAGTTTCTTTCCGCCAGTTCTTCAAAGCGCGTCAGTGATATATGCATTCAACTTATATTTCCTCTCTCGATTCAACGCAGAGAAATATAACTAGATCGGAATATGGAAAATGCGGCAACAAAGCATGCGGCCCCCCATAACTTTAAAATGCCTGTGAGCTTTTGCTTGCAAGGTGTACTGTGCATGCCTTGCAAAGGAATATCTCGCTGTGTCTCTATGGAGAGTTTGCTCCTGTCCCTACTTATGCAAAACGTGTCTCTGTATCCTTAAAGGAGCAGCCTGTCTTTGTATCCGGCGCCGTAGGCAGAGTATGTCGGATGTAGAATCTGTCTCTGTTTCATTCTCCCTATACAGACAGAATATATCTCTGTCTCGTACGGAATCTATCTCTTTCTTTCTCTGCATACGAAGTTTGTCGTTGCCCCTACAGAATCCCACTTGTGTTCAGCTCCTATCATTTCTACGCGTAGTTAGCCCAGGGACTGTCAGTTTTCCTGAATGCTAACGAAGGCACCGACGTTGCTTAGAAGTTTGCACCAGCCCAAAACAAAGTTAAAGAACGTTCATTGTCAAGGGGAAAAGGTGAGGCAAATACGTGCCTCAGTTGAGGAACTGTGCAGCCATATGACAATCCCTTGCTCTCAAATGCCGCTTGAACAATAGTACAATATAAAATTTTATGCAGTTGTAGTATCGCCGTTATACAGTGTTGGGAGGTTTTGCTTGTTCGAGCCCAATACGCTCCTGAGGGCTCTCAGTTTCGCTTCTATTACTCCACATCTCTATAGCCAATTTCAGAAAGAGCTAGGCATGCAGACGACATGCGGAATGCACGGTAAATAATATATTTCGCTATTTCAGCACGGATGTAGGTCCCAGCAAGCTTCCTTCACGTAGCTAGACACAAATGTGGTATATATGTTTTTAATGCAAGAACTAGTTAACTGCATAGCTGCCAGAAGGTTTTCCAAGTACTTAATCGAGTCGTACTGCAGCTGGATGGGCGTGACTTTACGACTGAGGCAATGGAATCCTCCACTCTTTTCATAGTGCGCGCAACAAGTATTTGCATCGCTGCGTTGTTAGATTTTCTCCGTGAGTGAACGAAAAAACTTATGAGTTCAGCACCATAGCTTGTTATTCCTACGGAATAATTGCTGATTATATTGAGTAGAAGACTCCATTATGAGGCAACTATCATATGCGGTAGTGGCTGCAGACGGGAGCGGCGAGCCAGTGGGAAATAAAGGAATCTCGTGTTTTGCCCGTGACAAATACATGCGAGCGTGTTCCTCTAGTAAATAATTTAGATGGGAAGGCAGTGGATGGCATATCAGAATTGCTCAGTGGCAAGTTTCTTTGAAGGGGCAGTTAACTGGTCATGGTCGACGTTTGCACAAGAAGAGTAGCAGCGTCAAGTGTATGGGCCGACGGCTCAGTGCAATTGACGCGAAGAGGAGTATCTTCAGCTAGCGCAGGAAAGGGAACAGCCTAAGCAAGAACTTCCTAAAAAAGCCCAAACCAGGGAAAGCAGTTCTTCAACTGGCCTTGCTCGGGTGACAAACGGGTTTAAAATGAATAAGGAGTTATGGATGTAGAAGTACCAGGTAGCTGCCGTGGAGTAACCCCATCGCATGTAGCCTCTTTCCTCTAGAGTGAAACTAACAAACCGCCCAAGTTCTATTTAAAACGCAATATTGCTATATATTTATTAGTACTTGAATTGGGTTTGCTACTAGATAGGTGGAGCTGGCTGCTCCCAAGGCTCGTGCAAACCACAAGGGGAAGAAATGCTCTACTTGGGCAACCTGTAAAAAGGAGGCTGGGACAAATATCATTCAGGAGCTGCTGTAAATATTTGGGAAGACGGAACAGCTCCCCACGAGCACAAGGCCATAGCCAGCGCTTTACAACTACTGACAGCTACTGGTGTATAAAGATTATTTATGGAAAAACTTCCACAGAAGGGAGCCTGAACTGGCTCATGTATTGTATTCCAGAAGCAAAGTCGCCTCTGGGTTGGCCACAAAATCATCTGCTCGGCCGATGGCCTCCTCTACGCTGGATCAAGGTCACTCACCTTTTTACATATGAACGGATATCTGGCCTGTCAATCCACATAAGAGTGTTGATGCCTCACTTGCATTATTAAAATGAGCCGTTAATATTCCACCAAAGACATTTGAAATACTTTCCTTTCACTGTATCGCAAGCCAGATCCTTGGCACAACCGTTCATGAGGCCATCACATGCAAGACTGGGGCCCCTTCAACAACCATTCGTTGGAATGCAGAAGTGATGTCGTGCAGAAATCCTTTGAAACTTTCGATCTTCATTAATAAATGCGACTGAATAGCAATAAAGACAGGAGGGAGCCGGCCGCTAGGGGGCGATGAACTCCTGCTCACCCGCATTCGCCAGCGAGCAGATCTGTATTTTTGTGGCGAATTTTTGGGTTTTTCCAGCTTGAAACGGATTTTTCACTCATTTATTCATGCTGATACAAAATTTGGGTCTATGGTATTGGCCTTGCCTCTGCCGCGTCCAGCTTTGCTGTCAAGATGCTGCTTTCATACTCGGATTATGCTGCTTGTGTGATCATGCGATGCAATCGTATGGGAGATCTTTCGGCAAGTGGGATTTACCTTTGTGTGGATAGGCTTTGACGTATCTTTGTGACGAGCCGCTGCCCCCGTAATCATTGACGCGGTTGAAATCATCCCATGAAGTCTCTGCAGTGTGTCATCGTCGCATTCATACCTTTCCTCTTATCTATTGTTTATGCCTCTGCGTGGCAGCATCATTCACTAGTAAATGGTATAACCATCCCCAGAGGGTCTCCTCTGGAAAGGCGTTTCAGTCATGCTAGGCCTCTGTGGAGTTCGGCAGCGCCGGCGTCACACGCTCACGTCAAACACGAATCGGAGAATATCCACGCGAACGGTGGCCTTAAGGGAGGAAACGCAGAGACCAACAAGAAGACTATTGGAGGAATGGACCTTCTGCACGAGGACAACGCGGTGATCGCCCTGAATAAACCCGCAGGAATACCCGTCGTACCGTCTCCGTCCACCTCAGGTACAGGACTGCCTCGTTTTTGCTTCTTTTAGCTCATTTTAGCTTCTTCATTGGCATTAAGATGCCCTAGCTTTGTAACGAATTGTTTTTCTGCTTTCTTCATGAGAATTTTGCATTGCTGTGTCGTATGTCACTGCGTGTTTAGCAGCGGCCAAGAGGCAAACAGCTACGGAGACAGATTCGGTAATCGAACGCGTCATTGCTCATTACAAAGCGCTGAGCGACTCTGTCACTATTCCGGAGACCTTGAGGAGCCTCTCCATAGCCTCTGAAGGGGGAGTTGCCCAGGGCACGGGCTCGCCCGAGTCCGGCATGGAGGCCCCCTTGGAGAGCCAACAAACGCCTGGAATGGATGCCGTTGTGCACCGACTGGATCAGGGGACGTCCGGTGTCTTGTTGCTAGCTAAAACGGCAGCTGCAGCCTCATCTTTGCGACAACAATTTAGAGAGAGAAGAGTTAAGAAAATGTACTTTGCTGTTACACAGGGGCGGCTAAAAGGCCCAATGACGGTCACCTCCTGCATAGGGAGGGCACCTACCGATCGCCGTAAGATGCAGAGTGCGTGTCAAATATGGAGTGTACATGGAGCTGCTGCTACTCGAATTGCTTCAGGAAAGCTACGTGGGGCCATCACTTTATTCAAACCTCTTCTATGCAACGGGAAATGGAGTGTTTTGCTGGCATCCCCCATAACAGGGAGGACCCATCAGATCCGACTGCACCTTCAAATGCTAAAAGCTCCCATCATCGGTGATCCTCTATATGGCGATGCCTCCGCGACTTCTGCATTTCTCGCGTCCGCAGTTGCCCTTAGGTCAGAACCCCGTGGAAGGTCTTCTGGGGGTCCCGGGGGCCACCAGCAGGAACCGTGGGTTCAACGCGGGCCCCCCCCAAAGGCTCTAGCGAGGGCACACCTGCGGCCGCTGTTGCATGCAGCTGAAGTCTGCTGCATGCATCCTACAACAGCAGATACCCTCCGTGTCAGAGCCCCTCTGCCGCCTGACATGCAGGAGGCGATTGGCGTTGTCAATCCTCTTTGGCCCACCGTCCCCGAGCTGGCACCGTTTGCATGCGGCGTGCAATAGGGGCCCTTTAGGGAACCTTCGGGGGCCGTTTACGGCCTTTGGCGAACCTTTGATGCCCCTTTAGGAGCCCTTTGGGGGCTCCTCTCCTGGGGGCCTTAAGGTTCCTTAGCTTTGGGCAGAGCCTCGAAAAGAGGCAGCCAGTCGGGGGCCCCTTTTATTGGGGCCCCTTTTGTTTTAGGAACGAGATGGAGAGTGTTTTGGTACTTGTTACTACCTGTTGAATGCGTACAGTCCCAGAGGCTGGCGGGACACGCGGAGTAAAGAGACGATTAAATAAATACAAGACAGATAATTAAACGATCAAAAAGCATTCTATAAATGACAGACGAGGTACAATGCCAGAGATTGACTTAGGGCCTCGATGGGGCCCACTCTCCCACATCTTCTTTCTGTCTTGGTATGCTGTGGATGTTGCTGGTACTTCGGCTACTGTTCGGGCTCTTAATAGGGGGATTAGAATAACACAGAGGGCTTAGCAAGCCACATGCTCCCCAGGGCCCCACGCTCCTTGCCGCCACCGGAGAGGCGCCCCCCAGGGGACCCCCACGACCCGCCGGCGCAGGCGCAAACGGAGGAGACTTCATACTGGGAGGGGTGGCACAGCGGCGGTCCACGGGGCTGTATGCATTTAGAGGGCTTCGGAGAATGTTTACATTACCTGCTGTTGTTGCTGCTGCTGTAGGAGACTTCAGGGACATGATAAGTGCCTGCTGCTGTAGCTGCAGTTGCTGCTGCAGCTGCTGTTGCTGCTGCTGCTGCAGCAGCGCGTGGCTCAGGTGAGCTACCGCCTCCATAGGGGATGCCCTTACAGGAGGTTGACTGAAGGAATGCACGAAGGAACCGGATGAAGGCGACACCAGTCTTGCTGCTAGTGCTGCTGCATCTTGATTTGCTGCAGCAACTCGTGCAGCACTAGCCGCCGCGTACTCCCCCATATTCTCTGCATACAGAGGGGCACCTCCTTTGCTCCAGTCTACTTGCGGCATCCCTACAGGTGACAGTTCCCTGGGTGGTGTTACAGCATACAACGTGGGGCCGCTGAGAAGGGCACAAGGGGCCCCCCGAGGGCCCACCACCTCCACTGGCCTCTGGGGCCCCCAGTCCTCCCCAGCAAGAACGGGGTTCCTAAGACGTGCTCCGTGAGGGCTTCCCCTTCTGGCGTCTGCCGCTGTGGGGCTGACCTTCGACTCAATTGCTAGAGTAGCCCCAGGGTGGTCAGAAGAAGATGAGGGTTCCCTCTCCGATGCCCCCTTAGCTGGGGTGTCTTCCCACCTCCCTTTAATTGGGGAACAACTACGTCTTGTGCGGCTGAACACCTTGCTGCTACTATTGCTGCTGTTGCTGCGCGAAGAGGCAGCCCACTGCTTCTTGCTTGCTGGTGCCGGGAAGACAGCTCGCTGTTGCACCCGCCGCGGTAGAGGCAGAGGCCCCAAGACAGGGCCCCCCTGAAGGGCCCCAACAGCTACAGGGTAGTGGCCGTACCTGGGGCCAGTGTATAGGGAGGCAGCTTGAGGTGGGGCCTCCCGAGAAGGCCCCAAGTGCCTCCCTACAACGGACAGATCCACTGCTGACGCCGAACCCACGAGACCCCCTCTGGAAGCGCGAGAAGCAGCAGCAGCGGCGACAGCAGCAGCAGCTGGAGCCGGCTTCAGGGCTGGCAGGAGACTTGCTGCAGATGCGGAAACCGGGAGAGACCCCGGGGGCCCCAGCAGAGCAGATCGTCCTTTAGAGGGGCCCCTTTGACGGGCACAGGGACCCCTGCTGCTTTGCTGCTGCCGCTGCTTGAGAGGTGGAAGCACCACCCCTGCTTTAGGGGCCCTTCCGCAGCAGGCATCGAAGGGGCCCCCTCCTCCATTACACGACAGACAGGGCCCCCAACTTCCTTCTGCATTGCAGGGGCTTCTGTGCTGCTGCCTGGGTTGAGGTGCAGCAGGACGCAGCACAGCCCCTCGCACGCGCTCAGCCTGTGGCGGTAAATGCAGCAAAGGAGCTCCCTTCTCTTCTTGTTTCGGAACTGCACCCCACAAAGATTTCGTCTTCCCCACTGCTGCCGGCCCTGGGGGCCCCAAATACGTTGGGGCGCCCTTCGGGCCGCCTGGTGCTGCTGCTGGTACTTGCACTGGTGCTGCTGCTGGTACTTGCACTGGTGCTGCTGCTGCTTGTACTTGTACTGCTGCTGCTGGTACTTGTACTGCTGCTGGTGCTGCTGCTGCCGCAGCTGCTGTCGCTGGTGCAGCGTTGGCGGCAGTGGGTGTGGCCCGGGGTATATCTATTTGAACCTCCTTTGCTGCAGGAGATTTGGAGAATGCCTTCTCTAGTGGCGAGATATCGACATACTTTGGGGGTCCCTCCGCCTTCTCTGAAGCGCTGGGGGGCTTTTGTGTTTGCAGGTGCCCTAAAGGAAATGCGACAGAAAAAAACACAAAAAAGGCGAAATGAATGCATGCATGCATGCATGCATTCATGCATAGCTGAATGCAAGCATGATGACATTTTTGTGTATACCAGCGCAGCAGCCATTAAACCTAAACCCTAAACAGCTCGATGCAGCACCTCCCCACGTGAGTGAGCGTAGCTAGTTAATCATACTGTCTCCCCGTTTCACGAGAACCCCTCGCCAGCCCCAACTGGGACTGCGGTTTCAGCTTTGTATTTCTCACTTTCATGTGCATGGAGCAGTCCTTCTGTGAAGGCGCCCAAATTTTCGCGTAGTCTTTCGATCTGAAGCTTTAGGCTTTCTAACTGAGCCTCACTGCTGGGCACAGGCGTCTCTGCCTCAATAGAGGCAAATGTGGGGGCCTTCTTTTCTTGCTGCAACAGCGCGAACCCTGCTGCTGCTGTTGCATCTGGCGCTACAGCAGCAGTGATGGGCGGCAAGGTAGTCTGAGTAACCCCACGCGGTCCCATAGCAACAGACAGAGCCCCCTCGTGGACTTCCAAAGGCCTGGGGGACGAAGCAGCAGCAGCAGCAGCAGCAGCAGCAGCAGTCGCCCTGCAGAGGGCAGCGGCTCCCTGCAGCTGCTGTTGCAACTCCTGCAACACCACAGACAACATTTTAGAAACAGCACACAGGCAGAGCCTAAAGACCGAAATACGGTTGTATGAACAACTGCAGCGGAATTCGTTGCACATTGGGAGGTGTTTCTGCCACTTGTGCCTTCTTTGTAGACTGAATTGCTTGCAGCTGCATCCTTTATGCTTGAGTTGCAGTAGCTATTATTAATCACCTGTTGTGTAGACAGGTCGAGAGTGGCTTCTTCAGCGGCTAACGCGTCTCGTAATGCCATAAATAAAGAATTCAGCCGCCCCTCCAGAGCAGAGTCAGCAGAAGAGACAGAGAGTGCAACATCCTCTTCCTGAAACACAAATCAAGAACAAAACTTCACAACATCAACCCCCCAAATGTGAAGACGAGCCAGGGTAGCAGCGAACTGAGGTGCATGCACGTCTGAACGCAAGCGTCTTTAATGTTGTTTAGGGGGGCGGACTCGCTGGCTTACGGGCAGAACTAGAGGCGGCCGCATCCGCCTTCTAAAGAAAGAAGTCATGACCTCCTCTGCAAGGGCAACAGCTCCTCTAAGGCCTTCGCATTCGACATTCAATCTCTCCTGAGGCCCAAGGTCAACAGACACCCCAACAGAGTCGCTATTAAGATATTCTTAGTAACACGTGATGAATAAGTCAGTTAAATAACACCAAAGAGGACCAGAAGATGTGCTAAGCAGGCGAATTGCAACACTCCTCGCCCCCCAAACCCTAAACCCTAAACCCTAGGAAGCAGTCCGAAATTCCCAGTCAGCCGCTTGTCAGGCCACCCAAACCCTACCCGCGCTAACCATAAACCCTAAACCCCAGGAAGCATTCGTATACTGTTAAGCTATTCGCCCGCAGGTATGGTAGGCAGTAAGCAACAGACGAAATAAGGAGACTGGAGTCAGGATGAAAACTAGAGGAGAAAAGAGAAGATATATACAAACAGTATAAACATTTGAATATATGTAATTCAATAATAATGTTTATTTGCTTACTATCTGCTGCCTTAGGGTCTCGTTAGCCAATGCCAGTTGTCTGTTTTGCTCTGACTTCTGTCGAATATCTGCATGATACTGCCGCTTCAAAATCTGCTCCAGCTGGAAACTCTCTTCTGCCATCACTCGCTGCGGCACAACAAACACTTCAATAAACCCTAAACCCTAAACCCTAAACCCTAACTAAACACGAGGCCCTTCTTACCCTCCAACAAACCCTCAAAACATCAACCGTTGCAACCAAGTCCACCCGTCTCCAACCCCTAAACCCTTAAGTATTATTATCATGTCATTCTTTCCGTTTGTTGCTTTGCTAACAACAAGCCAAGGACAAAACAGCCGTTGCTGCTGCTGCTGCTGCTGCTGCTGCTGCTGTTGCTGCTTTACCTTTTCGTCTTCTTGTGCCTGGATTTTCGTAGAGAGCTTATGCAGCTGATCTAATAAGTCCTCACCCGGTGCCTGCAGACAGCCCCAAGACAATAAGAAAACCATGAAATGCATTCATGCATGCATGCATGAACGCATGCAGAGGAGGAGCTTAGCTCAAGGCTACGAGGCTTTGATTGTTCGTGCCCCTCACCACCGCTATGGGGCCTTCCACGGATTCTGTTCCCCTTTGAATGTCGATTGTCTGCATGCGTTGCTGCAGCAGCACAAGAAGCAGCAAACACAACAAACTACAGCCCATAGAGTAGCAGAAGGAGATAGACCAGCATGTTTAAATGCCCCCGCACTAAAAGGTGCAGCAGCAGCAACAGCAACAGCAGCAGTAGCAGTAGCAGCAAAAGTTGTAGCTTGAAACAGTATAAGCTCACAGCATGCGCCTTCTGTAGGTTCAGTGGGACAAGTGATTTCTTTGCATCTGATGGCCGTCTCGGTTGCTGCTGCTGCGGTTGCTGTTGTTGTTGCTGCTGCTGTTGCTGTTGTTGCTGCTGCTGTTGCTGCTGCTGCGGTTGATGCTGAAGCATGCCAACTATGCTACCTGCTGGTGACAGCAAAGACCGGGCAGAACTCAGGGCCCCCCGAGAGCGTGCGGTGTCTTGAGGGGCCCCCATGGGGGCCCTTCTGTCCGTGTGTGGCGGTTCCAGAGCGGCAGACTCCGCCTCTGCTGCTGATGCCTCCAGTAGGGGGGCCCCTTCGGTGGGCCTACTGCTGGGAGGGAGTGCAAGAGGGGGGGCCCGTTGGCCTCCGGAGGGGCGCTCCTCGAGCGGTATGCTTGACGCAGTCAGCGAAGAGGGACCGCCATAGAGGCCCCCATGAGCCACCTCCTCACGGGCCTCGTGAACAGCAGGGGCAGCCGGCGACGTCCTTAAGGGCCCCCTAGCTGGGGGCCCCTGCGGAGGCCTGCTGCTTGAAGGGGTTTTGGGGGGTGGCCTGTGAGGATCCGCGGTTGACACGAGACCTTCTGAGGGCCCTGGCAAACACAAAAGGCCCGAAGATTCTTCTGTGTGACGCTGCCGCCCCTCATCTCTGCCTCCAGCTTCAGGTGTCTGTATGCCTGAAAGAGGAATGGAGGAGATGCGAGGGGTGCTTCTTCCATTGGCATATCTTGGGTCCTGCTCCTGTCGGTGAGCGGACACGGCCTCAAAGAAGTCGTCTGCTGCATCTGATGCTTCGATTGCAGCAGCTGCTGCTACTGCTGGCGCCTTTGCTGCCACTGCAACGGGTGCTGCTGCTGCTGCTGCAGCTGCTGCTGCTTGAGCAGCAGCAGGGGAAGCCGATAACTCCCCCTCTTCAACATCGCAGGGCGCCCCGACAGCCATCCTGTCTACGAAATTTTGG
Source organism: Eimeria zaria (assembly GCA_904066265.1). Taxonomy (NCBI): domain Eukaryota; phylum Apicomplexa; class Conoidasida; order Eucoccidiorida; family Eimeriidae; genus Eimeria; species Eimeria zaria. The sequence continues at coordinate 11,005 of CAJFCY010000584.1, forward strand.
CCACTCCCGAAACCGAGAAAGCCCAAACCCTATATACTAAACCCTAAACCCTGTTCTTCACCCTCCAGAGCAGGATGTGCAAACCCTCTTACGTCCCAAGCAGCATTCGTGGTGTTGCCACGAAAAAGCTACTTCTCCTGCTACCTTCCCTGAAAGCCACGCTCATGCATAAGCGTGTGAGTTCAGAAGGGGCCCCCTGCAGCCTCCGGGGCCCCCTGAAGGCGGTCTGCGGATAAGGTGTTGCAGAGAGGTTTCGTGGGCTTGACTGGGGCCGCAGGAGCAGAAGAGTGGAAACTCAGATGCCCTGTAGGGCTGCGAGAAGAGAAACTGAGCATAAGTCAATTGCAACAAACAATGAAGCCCAAAGAGATGAGGAAATCGGCCTTTCCAGGAGCAGCTCTTCGGGTGTCTGCGCACCGCAGGCGGCGAATACGGGTCGGAAGGGTCAGCTAGAAAGAAGTCAAGATGCATTTTATTTTTTCCGCATTTTTATAAATTCAATTTTTATTCAACTAAATAAAAGGAAATCCAACCACTGAACACTTTCAGCCGCACCACTACCTGCCCAGCGCGGCCGATAAAACCAGGCGGCGGCCGCCCGCGCATGGATGGCGAGCTGAGGTGTCTGTACACTTCAGCAAACCCATGAGAATTATTATATATTATTTGTATTCATTTATTTATTTCCTACCTCAGTTACTGTGGGATACTAGGATTTGGACCGACATTGCTGCCGAGACGGTTTCTAGGGGCCCCCGGCTCCCGGTCAGTCGCTCCGATGCTTATTTATTCCTAATTTCTCAGCCCTGAAGCGCAGCAGGAAGGCCCTGTGGTGACCTCTGCCGTTCCTTATTAAGCGGTCTTGTGCCGCCTGGTGAGCAGCACATATGGAAACAGCCACAGCGAAGGGGCCCCCCTCCCTCTGGGGGCCCCCCACCACCATTGCATCTTTCTTGCTCCAAGCATTCGCTTGTCCAGCCCCCTGGTCTCCTCACTACGTACCCCCAGGCATCCGCAAATCCTTCATTTCTGCTGGCTTTCCCTTCCGCCCTCCTCCCATGGGGAGCCCTCAGGCGGATTCTCTGGGGGACCCCCAGAAGGTCTCCCTGGGGGCCCTCGGTGAAATCTTAAGTGACTGTACCCTCTCAGCCTCGGAGAAACAGTATAAATCCATCCTGACATTTGGAAGCTATAATAAATTTGAGAAGCCCAACATGGTGGAGCTGTTGCTATGCATTACCTTAATTGCTGTACGTACACATGGAAACAGCAGCAAATTCTGCAGCAAACCGTGGCCTGTATTGACGTCCGTTTTGTTTATTGGCAGTTTTATGTGTATGCACTTAGTATGTATGCACTTATACATACATGTCTGTACCTTTGTCTATAATCATCCGTCTATATCTATCTGTCTATATA
>CAJFCY010000585.1:0-12422 GCA_904066265.1 Eimeria zaria
GTTTACGGTTTAGGGTGGAGGAGCGCCTGCAGATAGTCCGTAGGCATGGACTTGCGGAGTTGCTCCTCAGAGATCCATTCTGTATGCTTTCCACCCCTCCAAACGAACTAAATATTCCCCTTTTTACTGACCTCTGAGAGTTGTTAAACGAGCTCTGAGGATCTCCGTCTCCTCCAGTTGCTCCCTCTCCCTGTGGTGCTCCTTTTGATGACTGCGGAGAGTAGGAGAAAAGTTTGGGGATTCCCGCAACTACTCTAGAAAACCAACATTTATCGTATGGTGACATTTCCAGTTTTGTGGGAACTCCACAATATAAGCCAATGCACTGACAGGGTAACGGAACACAAATGGTCCTACCCAACGCATAGCAAACTTCCTCGGTTGCTCTCCCCCCTGCGCGCTACGGCGTGCGTGCGAATCCACAAGAACCAGGTCGCCTGGGTTGAAAGTGATTGCGGAACGCCGTTGTCGTAATTTCTAGCCTGGCCTTCCTGTGCTTTCCTCATACATTCCGGGGCTGTTGCTAGTTGCGTGCGAAAGTCTGAGGCCGCATTTATACGGGGGTGGCTGCCGACCGCCACGTTCATGACCGGGTGAGCAAACAGCGTTTCGGTGTCACCGAGAGATGCCGGAGAGCAACGGGTAGAAGAGTGCACCGTTGTATTATAAACCCATCTTGCACAAGGAAGGAAATCAAGCCATTTTATTGGGCTCTGCTGCGTGTAGAGCCATAAATACTGAGCCAGCGTGCTGTTGGTGCGTTCTGTTTGGCCGTCGGCTTCCGGATGGTTTGAGGTGGTCATGTTGTGGCCTATGTTGAGTTGTTTCATAAGTTCTTTGCAAAATGCGCTGACGAACTTCGGATCTCTGTCTGTTATGATACTTTTTGGGAAACCGTGGGGCTCCCACACGTTATTAATGAATAACTGCGCTACTCCCTCAGCGGTAACCGAGCTTGAACAGTGAATGAAGTGGGCATACCTGCTGAGTCTGTCCACAACCACGTAGATACTATCGCATCCCCTTACTGAAGGTAAAACTACAATGAAATCCATTGAGATATCCGTCCAGATCCGTTCAGGGATCGGAAGATTCTGAAGGAGGCCGGGTTTCAGGGAGTTCCGCTGCTTATGCTGCTGACACTCTGGGCAAGTGACGACGTATTCCCCCGCTGAGGGACGCATTCCAGGCCACCAAAAGGTCCTTACGACTCGTTTTTATTGACGTATTTACTCCACCATGCCCAGCTAAAGCATGATTGTAGCATGCCCTACGTGCAGTTGAGACGTGCCCTATGTGCAGTCGAGACATGTACACCGACTGGTGCCCAGAATACCTGCTACAGGAGAAGGAAGTGTTCAGCAATTGCCTATTGAGTTAGTACATGCAGAAAAGGGGGCTTGGATGTGCCTAGATATGGGACTGCCAAGCAACACGAGTTGCAGGGGGGTGCGCTTCAACATATGCCGGGGTGCGCCAACTCCCCGTGCGTGGGCTGCAACGAGAGTCCTTGATATTATCGAAGGACTATCGTGAGCTGCGAAAAGCCAAATACTTATAAGAAAAAAGTCTTTAAAAGCAGCTAAGCTCCTGCCCCTGAGCTTAGGCAACCATAGCGCTGTCGCTCGGCTGCCTAAGCACGGGGAGTTGGGGAAGCCCGGCATATGTTGCAGCGCACCCCGCTGCAACTCGTGCTGCACGACCGCCCCAAATGTAGCCACATCCAAGGCCCCTTTCGCTGCATGTATTAACTCAATAGGCAATTGCTTAACACATCCTTCTTCGTTGGTGGGTATTCTGCTCGCCAGTAGGTGTACACTTCTGAAGCGTACGCCTGAAAGTCTCAACTGTTGGGCCGTGCACGGAGTGCACTGCTGTACTTCAGGAAAGCATGCTACATAGGCGACCGAACGGCAGTGCTATGGCTAGCTAAACTCAGGGGAAGGGGGTTAGCTGCTTTTACGGACTCTTTTCCTATAAGTATTTGGCTTTTTCGCAGCTGACAGTAGTCCTTTGATAAGATCAAGGACTCTTGTTACATAGTACATGCTACATGTTGTAACTCCGAGCATAACCACACACCATTTTGTGCGCACTACCAATATAGACAATTGCTCATTACCTAGTTGGCCCTCTGTAGGCAGGCCTCATGAAAGTATATATACGCACTCCAGCTCCCCTCCGACCATGCTACAGGAAAAGCTACGCTATCCACGCTATGCGCATGGTTTCTAGAGTCCCAGCCCCCCGCTTCGATACATGCACTAACAGTGTAAGCTGTTTTAAAAACCTAACGTGGTCCGCAACCCACAATCGACATACAAGTAGAGGAAAGCGTACAAACATCAAACATATCATGCCCCAGTCAGGGAGCGTAACGGCGTAGGGGCGAGGCAGTCAATATTGTGGACGTCGCCTTGTGTGCTGGGTGCTGAGACAAAATGAAGTAGGCCAATGTTTCAAGTAGCTAATATGCACGGTTCAACGCTCAAAGAGATTCGAACTCGGAAGCCCCATCGGAAAGACAGAAGCAGCAGGCGTGGCAGCGGCCGCTGTGCATGCACTCTGCTTTTGCTGCCCGACGGCAGCGGCCGGTGTCGGGGGTGGGTCTCGTTGATTGTTGTTCGGGTTCTATGTTTTACAGTCGCAGGAGAGTTCTTGTGCATTACAAGGACGAGCTGCTTTCTTCCCACTGAGCCTGCTGCTCCCTGATTTCGTCCGCCACCCCACAAAAGCCCCACCCGTCCTGAGGACCATTGCAGCAGTAACAGGTGGAAATTCGTGGCTTTTTCTGCACTTTATCGGGCGCAAGCTTTTATTTTTCTTCGTCTGCACACTGAGGAGGTCTTTTGCCCAGGGTCTCCACCAGCGGATTCTGCAGGCTCCATCGTGGACCACCACCACACTGCAGCAGCGGCGGCAACAGTAGCCGCAGCAGCAGCACGTGTAGCAGCAGATTCAACAAAGGCTAGGCGAAGTCGGGTGTACATGCGCCTGGCTGTTAATTGTGAAGTGACGATGGGGCCGATAGAGGAGAACTTGGCGCTTGTGCGCCGGATGTCCGTATTCTGGGAGCCGCATATGGCGGTCCCGGTCATTCAGTGGCTGCGTTCTCAGCAGGTAAGTGGTGCATTATGTTCTATGCTTGTGTTATTGGCCTGTTCAACACTGTCATTGGCCCCCTCTCGCCACTTCTGCCTCCCGCCGTGGCGCGGCACTGCAATCCAGGAGTAGCTGGGGGTTAACTTGCATCGCACATCTGGTATCCCTCACCAGCGCAGATAATTGCGGAGAATTCATGTACTGGCCATTTAGGATGTGGAGTGTAGACGCTACCTGTTGTACACAAGAGAAGTGTGCCAGCAGTAATCGCTTTCATGAGTATATATTCCTAGAATTCCGGTTGTGCACCAATTGTTCCTGCAGCTGCTGGAAGAAAGCAGCTGCGACGCCTTATTGGAGTCCATCCTCCCAAAGTCTCCCGAGGGCATTGCCAAACGGCTGCGAGAACTAGTACAACAGCAAGGAGGAAAAGCAGAAGAGCCCGAGGAGCAGCTGCAGCAGTGGGAGCAGCAGAGTGCTGCCTTGGAAGAGGCGCTTCAAGCGTTCAAGGGGGAGCAACAGAGGAAGATAGGCAACCAACTAGAGAGGAAGAGACTTCGAGATATCCTGCAGTGGCATTATCAGGTCCGGCATTCTCACGTCCTTTACTGCATGTGCTGCAACCGCAGTCAGCTTGCCGCCGCTGCTGCATTTGCGGAGCTTTCTCCTGCATCTGCTTCTGCTGGTGATGCGGCTCTTGCTGATTCTATTGCTGCAGAATCGAGAGGAGGGTAGCTCAACACCAAACTTGGCAGAGATCCCCCGGGTGGAGATGGTGCCTGTGCGTCTGGCTCGCGTGGCGTTCTCCTTGGGTGACTACAAAAAGGCACTGCACCACTTGGACTTTTACCTCAACACGCTATCCGAGCTCACTAGTGACAGTGAGCTCAACACCCCATGCGCCGTCATCCGAGTGCTTTGATCTTTACCCGTGCGCTGTACAGAGGTGCTCGCCTTCCTTAAATATTCCCGCGCGCCGCCCCCTTAGTGGGGATGTGTGGGGCACCTGACGGGCTAGCGGGTTAACTACGAAATTGCGGCTGCAAGACAATCGCTAGCCGTGGGTAGATGTTAGCCTGAGCTTCCAGATGCATGTCCCCTTCCACGCAAGACGAGTGCACACTCCTATGCTGCTGCTGCGGTTTTAGGTGGCGACATGCAAACACCCGTGTCGTGCGTGTGGGGCATTTGCTGCTGCATTTTGTTGCTGACGCTTTCTGATCCCGCTGGCGATATGCCGAAGGGCCAACAGTCCAACGCAGAGAGCGAGGAGGCGCTGCTACAGCAACTTCAGGACGGGGAGGACGGCAAAGACAAGACCCTTGGTGCAATCGAAGCACATGGTGTCAGTTTTTATTCTTTCTTGTGGTGCAGCTGGACCTCATCCTGTGTTCCCAAGCAGTGTGTTTACAGCTGTTGTAAGACAATGGGTAACAACTGGCGACCGACGGGAGCATTCTGGAATGCGTGAGCTGGTGCTGCTGTGCTGCTGCTGCCCTGCTGCTGCTCTTGCAGGCTGCTCGTTGCATCTTGCGGCTGGCCGACATTCTGGATCACTCCCAGGCGGCCGCGTTAAAGGCAGCGGCGGGGATAGGGCCGGAGGTACCGATGAGCAAAATATTCTCCCGGGAGCAGCACTTGCAGCAAAGGGCGTGGCTTCTGCACTGGGCTATGTGGCTGCTTTTGCGTTATTACCTTCTCCTGACTTATGCCAAAGGACAATCCTGCCGAAACCAGGCTTGGTCGGCACTCCTAGATTGGGTCGTCCAGGAACGGTGAGCTGCTGGTGCTGCTGCTGCTGGAGTGCAGCCTCGGTTGTGCAACTGCTGGATCTTGCTGTTCCGTACGCGGTGCCGGCTGTACGAAGTTGGCCTGTTGAACTAGGAAGGGCTTTCCTAGACAAGGAGACCGTGGTGGCAGCTGCGTGCGACCTCATTTTCTCTGTAGGCTGTTCCTGACGCGCGCTTCTCTCTTTGCGTGATGCAGGAACTTGACGTGCGTGCATTTGCTCTGTCCTCACTTGCTGCGGTACTACGCCGTGTATGCCATTATGAACCGAAAGAGGAAAGACCACTTCCAGGCCATTGTGGGGGTAAGGCACTGCCCAGACACCACAGTTGAGGGAGGTATTTTGAGTTGTAGAGAGCAGGCGGACCACAAGAAGGGTGGGAGGATGTAGCTAGAAGACACCGAAAGTGAAAAGTGTATTTTGGGGGCTTTATTGATCTTCCCTGCGGATCATTTTCATTTAGCCTTTGCGTTTGTCTGCGTTCTCAGGCGATTGGTCACACAAAAAACAAGTACACCGACGCCTTCACGTCGCTTCTTGAGGCTCTTTTCCTTGACTTCAATTTTGACGAGGCCCAGAAGCACATCGCCAGCATTTCTGAAGTGGGCGTGGTCATGTTCACGCCTACTTGCTGGGTTTTTAGCGGCATTTGCTGGCGTGCTGTTCACGGTTTCACCCGAGCTATCTCCTTCCGCTGTTTACCCTTTTGCTCCCTTGGTTTTGTGAATGCTGCTTTATGCGTTCACCATCTCCCTTCGCCGCTTTATAGAGGCGACTGCATGTTTTGTTCGACTGCTTGTGAGTCCCTGTACTTTGCCCTTCTGGTGGGCGGGCTAGGGGGCAGGGCTAAGGCAAGGGTTTAGGTTTGTCTGCAGTTATGTGAGACGGACTTCTTCCTGGAGCCACTGAAGGGCGCAGTGAATGAACACGCTCGTCTGCTCATATTCGAGACCTACTGTCGCATTCACAAGCGGATTAATGTCGAGTGAGCTGATATCTTGTCTTGCGTTTCCTCCTTTAGTGTTTCGTCTCCGTCGCCCCTCTCACACCCTCTCTTACCCGATATGCGTTCGCCATGCTGTCGGATGTGTCGCCTCCCCAGTTTATTTCTGTTTGTATGTTTCCAGCTGGTGCTTCGTGCAGTTCATCAGCGTGTCTTCCTTCAAACGTGACATTCACGTGACAGCACTGCCTACCTGTTGCCTTTGCCGCTCTTCTGCAGGATGATTGCCAAGAAGGTCAACATGGTGCCGGAGGCTGCAGAACGCTGGATTGTCAATCTTATTCTTCATGCGAGGCTGGGTTAGTCTCGATGCAGTTATGTGTGTTTGACGGCTGCCGGTTTTGCTGCTGCTGGCGAGTACGTGGCTTCAATTGCTGGCACGCACAGTGAAGTTGTTGCTTGTTGGTTTGTTGCTACTGCAGAGGCTCGCATAGACAGCGAAAAAAATCGTGTTCAGATGGCAGGAGCCCCTCCGAGTCTGTACCAGTTGGTGACTGACAAGACCCGCAATTTGGGCGTGCGCACGAGTCTGCTCATTCAGAACCTTGGAAGACCTGGCTATAACAGAGATGAAGAGTCCAATGCTGTTCGAGGTTCGGCATCAGTTCATACTCGGTTGTTTCACTTGTGTATTTGAGCTTATTGTAGGCGTTTGGGGGTCGTCGTTGGTGTTTCATAGCATTAGGCCTTGTGCCTGCTGTCTCGGTGTTACAGGAGGAGGCAGAGGTAGGGGCAGAGGCCGCGGATGGGTTCGAGGCGGAGGTGATACAGGCAGGGATGGGTTCTACAGGGGCCAGGAGTCCTCCAGCGTGGTCACGTCGGGTTTTAACTTCAGAGGAGGCCGAGGTACCTTTAGGGGTGCTTCGCAAGGAGGCCTTGAAACCCGGAAGATTTCACCCCTTACGGGTTCAGCATTCATGGTGAGTCTATTGCCATTGTCGAGGAAGCCTACACACATTAGTACACACAGGGTACTAGGGGCCCCGCGGTGTGAACGACAAAGGCAATTGCACAGCAGTAGATATAGAGGGAAGGGAGCTCGAGAGACTAAAGAAGGATAGTGTGTGTCAGGCAAGGCGATAGGGGAAGAGAAGAGAAAAGCCCATGAGAGTAGATAAGGGAATGCATTGGAGTGGTGCACAGTATCACGGGCATACCCCACTGCAGTGGCGCCTTGTATGCACCATTTGTGTGTTTTGCCCAGGATTAATTATTTGTTTTCTTCCGAAAAGTTCGGCGCATGATGCAGAGGGGCTGCCTACATCCCTTCAACAGCATTTGCTAACTTCGTCGCATTTGCTACAAAGTGGTGGAGCCTGCAGCCGCAGCTTTTGTAGCGGCTATAGCAGTTATACGTTAGTTTCAGGCGGCTGAGGACGTGGTGTCGCGCCCATGCGATGCGTTTAGCTCCGATACAATTGGGCTGTCTTTAGCGAACAGAGATTATAGTTGGGATTGTTCCGTCCTGTGCTCCGTTTGCTCCATACGTAGAAGAGCTCCCTCGGCTTAACTACTGGGAGCGAGCAGGAGGCCGACGGGGGACAGGAACGGTCTGCCTTGGGGGGTACTTGTTGCAGAGGCGGTTAAAGGCCGGGGGTTAACATGGTTGTGACGAAAACAATGCCCAGGAGACCCTGGGAGCACAAGCTTAAGGACGGGCATGCCTAGATGTAAAAGCGTGCGCAACACAAGTAGAAGGGGAAAAGGCATAAGTAACCCTACCACGTTCCGTTAGCACTGAGACGCAGCCGTTGGCCGAGACTAGGAACGAGCAGATGAGTTGCGTAGTTAGTGGATTCGATACAGAAAATGTTGATAAATAGAAAGCAGGTATGCTCCGTGGAAGCGATTTACACACCGGGAGCTCTAAGCACCTCCTAGCTAGGCATATCATATGCAAGGCCGCATAAAAAACTCAGCATTGAGAACTGCACTGCAGCGTCCGTACTTCCTAGGTCTGCCGTAGCTCTATTTGTAGCTCCACGCAAATACAGATACTACTAAAAAAATACAATCGGTTGGTAGAGAGCGCGTTCAAAAGCTACAGTAAGAATCACCTGCAGTATGGTAAGCACAATCAGCTGCTGCTGGTGCGTCATCTTCAGTTACTACCAGATATAAGCACCTGTTTCTGTCTCATCCGGCGCGTATATTACATCGGTGCAGCAGCCTGTCCGCACTTTGCTGTTTGCACGCTGCACGTCTCCGCGATCTACTGCAGCAGCAATAGCAGCTACTGCAGCAGCAACTCCTTCAGAAGTGGGCTCAGCCTGTGAAATTTGCGGCGGCTCGGTATCGCCCGCAGCAACAGCCGCAGCTGCTGCCGCCACCGCCTTCGCTGCGCGTCGGACAGGTCTGAATGGCCACTTGAGTAGCCCGTATGTGTCTCTCAGCAGCTCCAGCTGGTACGGCTCGTAAGGGTAGCGCGGCAACTCCTGCTGCAACACCGAAGGGAAGTGGGGGACGGGTACGCAATCTCTTGAGGAGTCGCACACACCTCCACGACCTTTTGGATCGATCCGTTGCATTAGCCAACGCAACTCCCGGTCACTCTGTAGCAAAGCCTGCGTCAGCAGCAGCGGCACTACCAAATGCATCTACTTGTAATAACATATCCGCACGCATGCCGCATGAGCAAATGTACTAATGTGCGCTAGCGGCGCTAATACTCGCTGCTGCTGGTGTGGTTGCTGTTTACACTCCTACTTACTTTGACCTCCGGCAGGCGATAAAGTTCCGGGGGAACAAAATAGGCATTTGCAGGGGGATTCTCTGGATTATTCTGCACCAGAAGGCCTGCCCAGAGAAGTAGTAGGCGCGGTGTTCCAGACGGCTTGCGGAGGAGGCAGCACTCTGCTGTCCTCAGACGGCCAAAACGATGCAGCAGCAAATCCTGCAAATGCAGACGGGTTGAGAGGACCACCATGTCATGGTGAGCAGCAGATTTGAACTTGTACGCTTGCCTCGTAGTTGCTGCTGCTCCTACTGCTTGCAATTCAAGGGGTACAGAGGAAGTACTCGGGTCTACTGCTGCTGTCGCTGTTGTACTGCAGCGAACGGAATCGCCAACACGGCGGAAAATACTGGTGCGACGGGTCACGCTGATCACAGGGCTCCCCATCACAACGTATGGCGGGTCTTGCTTTTGATATTGCCGCTGCATAGAACCCGCATGCTTTGCTGTTGTACGCTGGATGTCCATCACTGAGATCCAGAAAAGGCGCTGCCCCGACCGGCCTCTCATTCCCTGTAGTCTTCCATGTAAGGATGAGCTTAGCGGAAGCACCATGAGGGTGAATCTAACGGTTCTTTGCTAGCTGTTGCGCCAGGAAATGCAATGGGTGCGGGACTGCGCTAACCCTGTATCCCAACGTACTTTTCTTGGATTACGTGAAGGTGGGAGAGAATGAGTGCATGCATGAGTTCAAGCCTGGAAAAAAACGCTAATTAGGCGTAGAGGAGGAGTTCACCTCACTGCTCAGTTGTCTGCCGCCGGGGCTGTTGCCGGTGTTCGCTTATTCAAGCGGTACCCTTACGTTGTTGAGCATCGTTAGGCTAGATGAAATGGAAAAGTGCCCCAAGAAAGTAAGGTGTCCCTATAACGTGCGCAGGAGGTGTGCAGCTTGCCCTGATGCCGACGCTGCTGGGAAACTGTGCAGCTTGCATGCACATAGCCAATTGATGCCCTTGAAATCTTCCTCTAATGTGAAACCAACTGGAAATACTAAACTGAAGCAATATGGATGAAGTTTGAATGGCATCCCACAAACATCTTGCTTGTGTGGGGTGTTGAGCATTAGCGACCCTGGATGCGGAAGGCGGTCGAGACAATTACTGAAGCACTCTTCGGTGCATATCTGCGAATCTATTGACAGTAATGGAAATAAACATTTTCTTATGATGTCTACTACTTTCCGGCCGTGTGACATGCCTCTCCTTCCGGAACAAAGAAGGAGCCTGACGCCTCACTAAGCTGGGCAGCATCTGCGGCCACCTGTGCGTTTGTAAGTACACTTCCACCTCTATGCATGCTTTTACGGAGAACCTACTAGGTTTTTAACAACTGCCTACAGTTTTAGTGCATGCGTCAAAAGAGGGCTTCTGCACTCCCGTACTGTGGATGAGTATGTAGCGAGAGTTGCAGCAAGTAACGGTACACTTCACAGCAGGCCACTCCCCTCCTGAACAAACCCAGGTCTCTATGCTATTGCGACCAGGGCGCCTGTTGACCGGATGAAGCTCGGCTCCTTTCTGAGTAACTTTTATATGATGTACGTTGACTGTACTGTTAGTCATAACTGTCCGCTGTAGCATGCTGTAGCAGGCCCCACGTGTACTCCGACTGGTGCGCAGACTACCTACTGGCGGATAAGGAAGTGTTCAGAAATTGCCTATTGAATTAGTGCATGCAGCAGAAGGGGGCTTGGGTATGTTGTTACATGTAAGACTGCCGTGCAGCACGAGCTGCGGGGAGATGCGCTGCAACACGTGATTGGCTCCCCACACTTCCCCTGTGTACGCAGCCAAGCGGCAGCGCTATGGATCTCCAAGGGCTGGAGAAGGAGGTCAGCTGCTTTTACGGACTCTTTTCTTCAAGTGTTAGGCTTGTTCGCAGCTCACGAGAGTCCACTTAAAAGATCAAGGACTCTCGTTACACGCAGTGACTTATGGTTTGCTTCGAAAGTTCTGGGGAGTTGCATGCAAGCTGCTGAGAAAAAAGTGTATCTGCAGCAAAGATACAGTGCTGAAGTGGGAGTTTGTGGGTTGGCTCTTTTCTGTAGTGTTTCAAGAGAAGGCAAGATATGGAGGTGGATCGGTATTGCCTCAGTCCTGTGAGCATATGCTTCTTTCCTCAGCCCCGTGGTGAGGGGCATGTACTGGTGGGTGTGTAATGCCTACGTCTGCAGCGTGTTTTATAGCTTGTTGGTCCCCTGCATCGTTGTGACGCGCCTCCAGATGCGGACAAAGTTGTCCATAGTACCTAGGATTCGATCATTTGCCAAGCACATTTGCTAGTTTGCTCAGGAGAGGGGCCGAAGTAAGCGTGTTACGTTGCCATAGTTCAGAAATAGCAGCAAGGAGTGCTGCAGTTTATGCCAGACCACGCCCCCTCCGCATCGGCCGGACGCCCTTCGGCTGCTGTGCCCATGACACATAGAAGTGGAAGGTCAGCTGCCTTTTAGGTACTCATTTCCTAACTATTTTGGCTGTACTGGAATCCACAAGGGTCTTCATTTAGAACCGAGGAGTCTAGTTGCATGTGACAGGTTGCTGTTCAGGCTCCATGGGCTGCGGCGCCGGCTAGCCCAATGAGAATTAGCGTGCTTTTAGCACTGATCGTGGCTTTTTTTGAAATAATGCTTGGTCCTTACATAGAGCTGAACGAAGTTCATTTTTAGGGAGGCTTGAAAACAGATGTAGAGGAGAGCATGGGATGCGCATTTTTGGGATGCGGCTGTCGTGAGGGGCTTTCTGTGACATCACACTCGGTCGATACAATCGCGTAGAGTCACCAAACAGCGACGCGAAGAATCTGCATATGCACACTGTTTCATCTCAGCGAAGTATCTTGGAAAATGACAAAAATTTAGTCCCTTTTATAATTTTACTCGTTGCACGCTGTGGCTTGCTCACCCGGTCGAGGATCGTGCAGAGCAGTGTGTTCACTGGTTCCTGTAATGTTGCAGTCCTTTATGGGGCTGCTTAAACTAGAATTTGAAAAGAAGTCAGACTCGCTGTAAAATGCAGCTAGTCTCACAGGCTTGGGAGCCTCTATTTCAGGAGGAACAACGTCACGACCCAGCACAACGACAGGACTGGCCTGGTAACACTGGTCGCAATGGGAATTTCACGCCTCCGAACGCCTTTGGCACCAGACCCCGCACGTCAATTATTGTTGGTGCTGCCATTATAGCCGTTTTATCGGTTGTTATGACTGCCTACATATGTCTCCTCCCACAGGGCGTGCGGAAATCGAGTGCTCTAGCCATCCGTCGGCTTTCGTCCAGTGATGATGAGGAGTGTGAACAGTTGCTTGCCTCAGGCAGCACAGATAGCAGAGCAGGAGAGGCAGCATCCTCCAGTTCTCTGACGGGCTCTGACGGATCAGGGTCCGAGGCGACCAATGAGTCGAGAAAAAGGGTTCGTCCCTCGTGGGACGCAGATGACGAGGCAGGCGAGGCAAAGAAGCCTTTTACGGAAGATGATGAGGGCATCCTGAGCAGCATGTACAGCAACTTTGAAGCCTTCCCACTCTTGTTCCCGGAGACTTTGTCCTCGCAGCAGCCAACTGTTTTCTCTCCAGAGCATTCAGCGGCTGGAAATTCCCTACACCATTCACAGACATCTGGTGGCACTGGAGAATTAACAGAGGCCGAAGCTGCCACAGTGACTCTGGAAGAAGCTGGCTTCAGCGAGTCTGACTGGATAGAGGAGTACGTGGAGGAAGAGCCAGAGCTTGAAGAATGGTTTCTGGAACACCTTCTAGACCCGTCAACGTCACTTTTGTCAGGCACAGAAGCGGAGGAG
>CAJFCY010000586.1:0-12370 GCA_904066265.1 Eimeria zaria
CGCCTTTTACACCGCGGGCGACACTGAGAACGGCGACGGCCAGCAGAGCCGAACTGAAGTTCCTCATTGTTTTAGACAAGGATTCAGCAAACAGTTGGGAAGAATAAAATATCCCAAACAAATATGATTCACTGTGAGCAGCAGCTGCGCCACAAGGCCACTGCTCTCTGTGCTGACTACAGCGCTCGATTTGGGATGCAGCCAGGAGCGCTCCGTCAATCGGGAGCGCGAAGCAACGTTGTTTGTTTCACACATGCTATCCCTCTACGCTGGAAACTAATGTTTGTTTCTCTTCGAATAAACTAAGCTATTTTTATTTTATCTTGAACGAGGCAGCTTTCAGAGCAACTTGACGTCTGGGTTCCCGTTTTGCGCACGGTACCTCAAACCTGTTTCACTCAAGGTAATATGAACAACTTCCTCTCTAGCTGAGATAAAACAAATCTCAGTGGGGCTAAAATCCATTGAATTGTATTGCTTGTGTGTTTTCAACCCTTTCTCCTCCTTGCTAAAGGCCGACAGTTTCGATGCGATTCCCCAGATGCGATGCACAACACATACTCCTGCCATTGCATTTCCAGATGGGGCGATAGTCTCTTTTCTGTTGTAGTCTGTTGTTCAGTCATTTGTCGAATTCATTCGAAGAACACAAAGAAAGAGAATTGCACAACAACCCAGTTCCCGTTAGTTTACACCAGAGCCCGCATTACCCGTGCTGGGAAACGAATATCCTGACCCCAAACCGTGGGTGGCGCACTACACTAATAAAGCAGCCACCTGCCCACATGATACGTTCTCTCTTGCATGGCCTACAGTAGTTTTGTAAGAAGGCCCGAGCGAATGCTTGCACGCACGGTGGTTGACTAGTTTTGTACAAGCTTTCTAAAGAGATGTTGTTCCTCGAAAAATGATGCGACGACGAGCTGGAAAACTATATCGGAGCAAGAAACTTTCTGAAGGAGTCCCCCAAGAGACCGTCCCTGTGTGTCTATTCTACTATTTATCCTGTCTCTGTCTCGCTTCGTGCCTAGGTGATAGGCAAAGTCGTAGACTTGAGGACTTGCATTTGAAACGGTTCAGCGGTTTAAAGATAGGACCGCGTTAGCACAAAGAGGTGCGGTGGCTAAAAGCCAAAGTGCAGATCGCTTCGAGAGACTTTGCTTGCGTCTGCCTTCCTCTGCAGAGCCCCAGTTTAGGAGTGTAAAGAAGCATATCCTATATGCTTGTTTTGCAAACACTGCAGAAACTGCGGTTTCACTAGCATACCCCAGGTTGCTGAGGTTTACAAAGGCATAACGAGGTCAGCCTTCTTGACGGTGCCTAGAAAATGATGAAGGAAGTCAGCAGAAGCAAGGCGGTAGCAAAGAGAGCAGACGGCGTCGAGGCAGGAGCGGAGTTTTCTATGGCTTCCTTTATATTCTTCCAAACCGCATCGCTGTACAGAAGCAAAGACAACAAAAACGGCGAACAACATTCAAGACAGCCCACATACCTTACGCCCCAGCAGAAAAAAACAAACATGGAGGCCATATGCAACTAGTAGGATAGAGTAGGCACACAAGCACGATAAAGAAACTTCCACAACAGAGAATATAAGGAGCAACTTACTGCACAGCTAGCAAAAGGCAAAACCATTCAACACAAATATGACATGTACAGGTTACTGAACCACAAAATAAGTAGAAAAAACTTTAGAGGCACAATGGTATCTACGGAAGGCAGAGTGGAACGGGCCAACGACCGAAAATCTAAGACTTAGAACAGGTGAAACAATAGAAACTGGAGATTATGTGGGACATTCCACAAACGTGTGAAGCAGCAGTAACTGAGGAGTATGTGGGACATTCCACAAGAACACAAACTGAGTAAGTTCGGAAGTGACTAAAACAGGCGAAGTACAAACAACAGATGAAGGGAAGGCTTTCAGAAAAGAGTATACCAAGGCAGACGAATATCAACACAGGGAGAGTTACAGTCAAGAGTAAAGCGAGAAGGCTTAACCTAAACAACATACGAGAAAGGCTTTTGCTTCTCTACAAGAGCTGCAGGATTGGTGAGGCAAACAAGGCTTGTAACAGTCATCGGGGCTGTAGCTAAGCGCCGGAGTGACGGTCCAGTCTGCTGCCGGCTTGGTGCACTTTCTCCATAGGGGGCAGGGGAGGCGAAGGAAGGGGCGGCTGAGTCGTTGTTGCGCTGGCCTTCCAGAGTAGCTGAACCCCCAGCATCTGGTTCACCTCGTAAAGAGTGAGTACTTCCTTCGGCCCCAGTATTACTGGCCTCTGATATCTGAGTAGTTGCGTCCGTAGTGGGAGCTGCTGTCGTGGTGCTTGTGGTAGTGATGGGACAAGTGATGTACGCACAGTCAACTGTGGCGCCCTCCTTCGGGTTGAACAGGGCTACAAGGGAACGATTCCGGCTGTCTCCATACACCCCTGTCTTGTCGTCGGTGTACTCGGGTGGCAGACCCTGAAAGTTGACGTGGGCTCCTTTCCAGAAGGAGACAGCTGCAGAACAGCCATCATTAGTATCTGTTTGAGGCGCGTAAGCGTAGGTGCCGGTGCGCTTGTAATCCGCCCCTGCTTTGCTTACTGTCGTCCCCTGAGCAAGTTGAAAGACAAGTAAGTGTGCCAAAAGCTTTTCGCCAGCAGCAACTGCCAAGTAGAGAATCACACATGAAGACTATTACATCACGAGGGCGACCGTGCGGGAGTGTTAGGCAACAACGAGCAATGTGCAGGCCGCTTGCCTCTTGGATGGCTCTGCAAACAGCGGCGATGTAGTCATCCTTGTCTATTGGGACTTTCTTGTCTTCTGCCTCCTCTGCAGTGAAGGGTTCGAGCTGCGCTCGTTCTCGAGCAGCGTTGAAGTCAGCAAGACAGTTGGCGGCCACTGCACACAAGTAGAACAGCCGCACCAGCTTCAAATCTCATTGAAATATATAATATAATAATAAAATAAATGTGTTTCTGCCTTTCTGCTACTTCAACACACCTGCCGACCCTTTCTGAGCCGACGCCCCGTTCTGCGCTCCGCGAGCGACCCCCAAAAAGGCGGCGGCTAGTAGAAAGGAGCTGAAGTATACCATGGTTTTTAACGCGGATTCAGGAAAGAAATCACAGGGAGTGTAGTAACTCAAGGGAAACTTCACTGAGTGATTTAACATATAGCCGGACCGATCCTTCTGCTTGCGCCAGCGGCTTACGCAACAGCGATAGCGAAAGGTCAGGTGACAGGCGGCGACCGGCTCCGGTTCCACGCTCCATAGAAGCTTCCTTACACCTGAAATATCCATGGAATCGCCTATTAGGACTTTATTTGAATTATTACTTGCACAAATACGAAGTTATCCGACATGAATAGGGGGCAATGGGAGACTAAATACCTGTGCTGCGTAACCCGTTGCGACTGCGAGCTTCTGTAGCTGGTTGCGTGCCTCTACTCATCTCCTCAAAACTTCCAAAATTAGCTTTCAGTATATATCTTCCCTTTATTAATTTTGTGTATGACTGGCTAGAGCCCCTCCGACACATTTCATTGGCTTTTGCCTACTAGCATTAAACACTAGGGTCCTCTTACTGTAGCGGATCCTTAGTGCAGCTTGACCTGAAACAAGATCTGTGAGAAGTTGGTACGTGTATCTTTACTTGAGTGTATGCTGTCTAATGAAGGTCAGATAGGCGTTCGACAATGCCTACAATGCTAGCGCATTCAGGAAAAATGACTTCGCTGTGCTTGCATGTGGGGTTGCATTGTAGCAAGGGTTGTAACAAGGTGTATTCCAGTTCATGGCTGAAAGCATTATCTCCCCCAGCTGCCGGCCGTTGGGGGGAGGGGCGCAGGCCGTCTGTAGACTGGAAGGAAGGTCAGCTGCTCCTTGGAACTCTCAACGTGAGTATTTTGAACACCGCTATTCACGATCGCCTTCAAATAAGAACGAGAGCTCGTTACATGGGGCAGCACTACATACCTTCGGGCCATGTGAGAGCAACTAACAAAGCAGCAGACAGCAGGACGGAATGGTGCCTGCCAGTGATGGTACCAAAGGCGCCTTGAAACAATATAAGATAACAAATCTTTAGACATTTTTCTAAAGTTCTCAGCATAGTCACATACCCTTTGTCTTCTAGAATAGTGGAAAATGGTCCGGTTATAGCCCCCGGTGCGAAACTGGCCGGCGGATAGGAAACTTGGCACATAGAGGCAAGTGCCCTATCTGCATCCCATCCTACACAAAATGCCTTGTCACCAAAAACAATTCATGAAAATTGCCACAGTGTTTGTCGGCAGCCCAGAAACAACGAACACTTCAATACGAAGGATGTGGATGAAACCCTCTGTTTTCTTTTTTTATACTTTGGCATTTAGATTGCTCCCGAAAAGTTACAGTTGCTGTTATTCGAAAGGGACGCATGACGATGAGTGTAACACCTAAGGAGGGGCACATTCAGACGATGCAGTTCTTTCGACAAGCGTTTTGCTGTAGGTTTCTTGCCAGGTTTTCAAGGGAACAGCATAGTGCAGAACTGAGAAAGCTTGCAAGAAGCTGTTGATACGGCGCTACACAGAGAAATAGCAGTCTTTGGCGAAGAGAACACCAACGGCGGACGAAACTTCAATAATAACAGCTCACAACCGGAATATCTCCTGGAAAGCGGCAATCGACAACCAGTTGGAAGGTGGATAGGGCGGTAAGGGGTGAAAGAGTTGAAGTCACCGATAGGAATGAATATATATACATCGAGTGAGGTAAAACAAAACCAGCATCGCGTTATCTGAGAGAGTATAGGAATCGTTTGGTAGGTGACCCAGATGCAGAGCGCGTAGATGTTGGGGCTGTGAATACCACCCTGGAATAGCGCATCAGAGGTGGTAACTGACAGCAATAAGCCAATTTTGCACTCAGAAATACGAGGTCATATCGAGCGGCGTTTCTTCATTTTTATAATAAACATTGCTCATAACTCGATGCTGCAGAAGGTTTAAAAGAGGTAAGGAACTGGAAACTGGATAAGCTAAACTTACGGCAGCACTGACATCGGGGCAAACAAACCGGTTACGGAAATGCGCGGACCTTCAGACACGTGCAGTGCAGTTATAGGGCAGGAAAAGGTGAGAACCAAGCTCAATTCCGTGCTTATTCAGGGATGGATAGACGGCTAGTATTGGCTTCCGCTAGTTGGCAAGGGTTACCTAGTGAGTGTCAAATTGAAGGCTATTGCCAGGCAGTGCAGCCTAAATCTCCACTCGTTGGAGCAATCTCGGAGGGTAGGGTTAGCGGATGGCAGGTAGGAAACCGGAGTTCGCAAAACTATGGGTTTAAAATGTGACCTGAAGCCCGAATCGTGGCATATTACCATGATAGGGCATTTCTATGTTGGACAAGTTCACTACGTCATAATCCTAGGCATGCTGTCAGCGACCCAGTGCTTGGTACGCGTGCTCCCCCCGACGGCACTATCGGGGTCTGCCTGCCAGGAAGCACTCAGAAAGTGTATCTCCCAGCGCTTTCAAGAACATTTTACTTCTCTACAGTACGAGTAATGGAAACGGTGTCCCAAAACAAAGGAGTGAAGAGGCCTATATACTGTGCCGAGGTGCTGTAGGAAGCGACGGAATGGCAGGATACGATGGAAGAACGCATGTATTCCGTCGTGGCTGTCCTACAAAGACCTCAGACTTGGAAGGTTCGACCCAATCAACAACCGAGGAAGAGAAGAACTGCGCCCAGTCGAAGGAGAAACTCTCAGATGTATTAAACGACAGAGAGCTAGCAACGGGGCGATCACAAGCTGGATGCCCAATTCACCGTATTGAGTTCATTCCCAGCGTAGCCCCAAGCATTGTTTCAAAGTGGCGACGACCCCACCATCATGAAGAAGAAGTTGACAGGCAATTAGATAAACACCTGAGGCCAGAAAAGCTACCGTGAAATGAATGTTTCCGATACTTCAAGTCAATGAATTTGTTGACTCTTTAAATGGCTCAGCAGTACATTCGTCTTTTGTATTTGGTAGGTCTCCTTTGGAGATCCCAACTCATTCTGGTAGGTGCAAGACAACGTTCTGTACCCGAACACAAAAACTGAAGTACACATGTATGCTGTTTGGGCTACTGAAGAAAACCTGCGGAGTTTTAGAGAGAGGTCAATCACGATCTTTTGGGTCCAGTTATTGAATAATGGATGGCAACAAACGCGGCAGGTGCGCTTGTGTTCAGACGCGATGTGCAGGATCTCTTCCGGCAGCTGCCCGCAATGTCCACGAGCAGATGCTGCAACTGCGCTGTACTCTGCAATTCCACATGACAATCAGGAGCTCGTGAAAGCGTCCAATTGCTTGTTTGCCACGCAAAACATAGAATTCCGCAGGAGCAGTACCAAACTAGAACCACCGAAGGCAGAGGCTAGTCGGATGCGGTCACTACTTTTCTCAACTCGCACGGACGCTCCGAAGTTCTTAGTTCTCCCATGTTATTACTTGATTCTTCCATGTTGATGCTAGCCTAACAGGCCCACATAAGGAGAAACAACTTATTTAGACAATGAGCGAAACCAAAGCCAACAGAAGCCTCATCATATTCCTGGCATCGTCTTCACTACTGCCACTCCAATTTTAACAGGCGTTTCTTCCGAACTACCGGCATCAATGACACAGAAGCCGGAAAAATGTTCTCTCAGCAAGTCAGCGGTTCGAAGGAGAATCAAATACTAGCTTGCTACTGACGTCCTCTCACAGAAAGGGTTCTACACGATTTTATTAGGGCCGGCATTAGCCTGCATTGCCTATAGGCAGGCAGCTCGATTCGTCCGATCATCCACCTCTGACTCACCTCATGAAGACTCTTCGAAACTATGACAATGAAAGACTTCCCCTGTGGCTTCGTCGGCTCAAGCAACTGGTAAAGCAGCGTTATGGAGAAGTGTGTCAATGGTACCACCAAGCAGGCCGCTGACGCACCCTTCTGACACCATAGAGCTCAAGCACTGCGCTTGTCTGTGACGTATTGCGGGCGGCCCCAAATGGTTGTATGCCTAGCCCTCATATGCAGTGAGACTCCTTAACCTTATGAGAGGATAGTTGCCAGCTGCAAACGATTCAACTTCTTATGATGTGAGAGTTCTAAAAATGCAGCTGACCTCCATGCGCATAAAGCACAAGCAGCCAGGCCTCCTTTGCGCGGTTGGCCGGTTGCTTGAGCGCAGGGAGAGGAGGTGGCCAGGCACCAGTTACAGCACTGGTCAATGCAGCTCGCGCTGTTCGGCAGCCCCACATGCGAGCAAATGCAACCCCCCTTTGCTGCGTGCTATAACTCTATAGGCAATTGTTAGACGCATCCATCTCCGTTGGTAGGTAGTCTACTCACCAGTCTGTGTATACGTCTAAAGCGCACGTCTGAACGTCTCAACTGTTGGGCCGTGCACGGAGTGCACGGCTCGACTGCACGTAAGGCATGCTACATCCCAACATCATCTAGAGCATGCTACACGCTAGGTACGTACATGCGTCTCTAGACTGGCTGTTCAAAGTGAACTTAGTTTCCACAAGCCCGTAAGTATAATCTAAACTTGTCCATATATCCAACTGAAACAATGTGTTTAATTCATATATGGGAACGAATTTCCAGCACACCTCCACACCCCCAGACGTGAAGTGGTGTTGCAGGACACCATCATGGCTGTTCCGGCACTGTACCCTTATTCGCGTTCATTACCTACTTACGTTCATCACTTTTACAGTTTTGAACTTGCTTTCTCACCAGATCTCCTCTATTTTATGCTCCCTGAAGATGTTAATGGACTCCACAATAATACCCTTTACACCCTGGGTGGGGTATTGGGCTGACCACCCCTAAAGTGTGGTTATCTGCTCTTGCCTGCCTTAGGCTTGTTCGGCTTGCTTTCAGGTGTCTGCTCCATGAGGTGCATTGGGCGTCCAGCGGATGTACAACTTGTGTGAATCTTTCTTACGCAACTGAGGAATCGTATATGAACAGATTCACCTTTCCTTTAGATCTTCAATGAATAAACTTCAAAAAGTGGCGTTCTTAGTGAGACCATCACAATGGCGTGCATGTATTTCTTCTTTGATGCTGGCAGAGCTGTGCTACAATTCATTCGGCAAAGGCAAACCAATAATAGGCAAACCTATTTAGGCCACGCTATGGAGTATGAACAAGTATAGTGACCCAGTGTTGAGTATTTATTCAACTTCCAGTAGACAACACACACAAATACGGATACGTGTACTCATTTCCGACGGGCCCAGCTACTCGTCTACAAATGAGGTGCCCACCTGAAGGCTTGAGCTCTGCTGCATCTATCTCGGAGTTATTTGGTAGCCTCGGCCACAGGTCCACGCCTCCGCTACAGTTGTCTTGCACATGAAAAGAGGCGCATGTTTGAACACACCGGAGGCAGTAGAGCCCATTAAAAGGCTCACCTTCTCTCTTTCTTACCGCATGCTCTGAGTCATGCTGCATTCATCAAGCGAGGGATCCAGGCAACATTATCCCACCCACTGCACTGGAGCGCTGTATAGCTTGTTGAAACTTGTTATTTCACTTTCTTATCTTCCCAGGCATTTGGACAGCTACTTAGCTAGCTAGCCAGATAGACCGACGACTGAGTGGCTGCCTAGCCCCCTCAAGCCTGCTGGCGAGCTCGGTGCCCCTCCAGGGGAGGTCCTGATTGCGCACTGAGAAGGGTCGTGCCCGTCCTATATAGTGCTGGGACAGAGACACGACCGTACAAGGCGTGTCAACCACGAGGTCTAGTCGTCTACCTAGCAGTGACTACACAGCCAAGACGCACACGCACACGCTCAGCCAGCTAGCTAGCTTTCTGGGTATCTCTGTAGGTAACTGTGAAACAGCTAGCTAGGTAGGAGGATGACACTTCGGGTTGCTGTTAGGTATATCTGGTGTCAGTGTTATGTAACTGTCCTTATTATATTATATTATATTATATTAATTTTGCTTTCGTGTCTGAAGCTGTCCATCGCTGGCATTTGAAAGTTTGTACTTCACGCTGCGTGCTGCATGCTGCATGCCGCATGGAGTTACACCCAAAGCACCTCCACAGCTCCCGCCGCCTCCCCGACAGCTACAACTGTTGGACCCCAGTTGCCAGCACTCGAACCTTCAAGGGATAGCCCTTCAGTCGCTGCAGCCGCCCCAGGCCACACAGAAATATAACGAGGGGCCCCTACTGCGTGCAATGGGGCCCACCAAATCTCCTCTTTCTTCAGACAGTCTACTAGTCGCAATGCTGCCCTGCATACACCTCCAGGACTAGCACCAGGAGCTGCAGCAGCAGAAGCAGAAGGAGACTCTATACATGCAAGGAGAGCAAGACCGCTGTCATCCAGGGCCCCACACGTAACAATCCCTGAAGGAGACCCGGAGTGTACAGACACCCCAGCATGGCCTCGTGGAGGAATCCTGCTGCTTCCGCGAAGTTCCCAAACTTGAATAGGAAATGCTGCGTCTGATGTACCTGCTAAGTCTCCTGCTGCTGCTTCTGCTGCTGCTGCGCTACCACCGCGGGCTGCAGTTTGCTGCAGCTCCGCTGATCGAGGCCTCTCGACACCAATTTGTTGCAACTGCTGCTGCTCTTGTCTACGCAGTGCTGCAGCAGCTTGTGGTGTATGTATAATGGCTGTAATTCTGCCGCCATCAGCAAAGCCACACGCCCTGATGGGGCCCCTCGGTTCGTGGGGGCCTCCATGGGGGGCCCCCCATACAAAAGGTGAGGAGCAGCGGATATCCCAGAGCAGCAAATCACCTGCAGCAGTCCCTGCAAGTATTAGGGACCCCGATGCTGCTGTAGCAGTTACCTCGGAGAGAGGTTCATCAAACAGCCGCTGCAGCAGCAAAGCAGCAGGTGTTGCACTCCACACCCTTACTGTTGCATCTGCTGCTCCAGATACAAGGCAACTCTCATTCCCTTCGTAACATAAACTTAATACAGAATCCAGGTGTCCTACTACCCGTTGCTTCTCTCTCCTACCCCCAGCGGACACTGCATACAATCCTATACCTCTACTGCTGCTGCTGCTGCTGCTGCTGCTGCTACTGTTGCAGGCGATACCTGTGGAGTCCAGGTCTCGCTGCGGCAACTGCTGCAGGTAAATGCTGCCGTCTGTACACCCCAAAGCTAACTGCCGGCACGAGCCCAGATGCGTTGCGCTGCTGAGAGCACCGTCTGCAACTCTGCGGTGTATTGCTGTGCAGTAGCAGGATATCGGCTGACAAGCTGCTGCAGCACCTGCTGCAGCTGCTTCTGACGAGGCCATCTGTTGCTGCTCCTGCTGCTGCTGCTGTTGCTGCTGTTGAAGCAGCCGACCCTCCAGCGCATCGAAACAGCAAAGACGGCCATCACGCCCCAACACCGCCACCCAGCCCCTGCAGCACGAGACACCCGATAGTCCTAACCAGCGGCACCGTACAGCCAGCTGCTGCTGCTGTCGCTGTTGTTGCTGCTGCTGAACAGAAGGCGTTGGGGCACTCCCAGCCACTGAATTCCTGCTGCTGCTGTTGCTGCAGCTCGGCCACGCGGTGAAGCGGCGCCAGGGAGAGTTAGCTGAGGATACACTGCGGGGGTGTCGGCCCCACAGCCGACTGGCTGAAGCAGGATTCCACGTTGCAGCAGCACGAGTCTGCTGCTGTCGCTGCTCTTCTTGCTGCTGTTGTTGCTGCTGTTGCTGGGGGCCCGAATTCCCTTCCAGCAGCAGCTGCAGCAGCTGCTGTTGCTCCTTCTCAGGTTTCGGAGGTGTTCTCCACTTGAGGGGGACTCTTTCAGCAGCTGCTCCTAGGCGCTGCTGCTGCTGATGCCTCGATCTCTGCGTTGCAGCAGCAGCAGCAGCAGCAGCGGCAGCGTCTGTTGCTGCTGCTGCTGAGGGAGGGCTAGGCGTTATTGAAGGAGGCAGCGGAGTCGGCGTCAGAAGACCCGGTAGCAGCTCCGGATGATGGTGTATGTACAGATACCACGGAGTGTCTGCCCACATGGAGTAGCCAGCGTCTGCTGCTGCTGCTGCTGCTGCAGGAACGTTGCGGTGTCTATCCAGCTGCAGCAAATGTCGAGGCGCTGAACGACCGAAGGCAAGCTCCCACTCAGATGGGTCAAACGGAGGAGAGGAGAGCCTGCAGCAGCACCAGCAGCAGCAGCAACAGCGGCAGCATGTGCAGCAAAAGCAGCCATTGCCAGCTGAACACTAGTTTGGCCAGCAGCACCGGCGACCACCAGCAACAGCAGCAGCAGCATTCTTGCGAGGCGCAGCAACAGCAGCAGCAACATTCTTGAAAGACACCGCAACAGCAGCCTCAGCAGCCTTGTTGATAGCAACAGCAGCAGCACCCGGTCTGGGTGCTGCAAGAACAGCAGCAAGCAGCAGCATGTTTGACAACAGCAGCAAGAGCAGCAGCATGTTTGATAGCAGCAGCAAGAGCAGCAGTAGGACCTCATAGGGTGGGGTTGGGAGAAGAGTTTGATGGGCGTCTGGCCGAACTCCTGCAGCTGCACATCTCTGACAAGGGGAGGCAGCTGCTGCAGCAGCCGCCTGAGTCCAGCGGAGAAGGTGTCAGCTTGTGTGCCAGTGGGGCAGCAGCTGCCTGTTGCTGCTGCAGCAACAGCGTCTACATATGTCAGAGGATGAAAAACATTGTTAGCAGCACGAGCCTCCTGAAACCCATGCACAAACCCTAAACCCTAAACCCTAACTTCGTAAACCCTCAATAATACTAACGCCGTAAACCCTAAACCCTAAACCCTAAACCCTAAGTATGAATCGGGGTATTGAAGCAACAAACACCTCCTTCCTTGCTCACCCCAAACCCTAACGTACCCACCACCCTAAACCCTAAACCCTAAACCCTAAACCCTAAACCCCATCGGCCAAACCCTAAACCCTAGTAACAAGCCCACCTGTCCTGTCTGCTTGTAGCCGAAGATAAGGTCTATCCACCTATGCAGCGCGCTGCTGCAGTTGCTGCTCTCGAGAGCAGCACGATGCATCAGCAGCAGCAACGCTGGGTCTCCTTTACACCATCCAGGCAACTCAACATCTCCGAGTGTTTCAGCTGCTGCAGCAGTTGTTGCTGCTGCTGCTGCTGTTGCTGCTGCTGTTTGTGATCCCGTGTTTCTTGCAGCAGCAGCTGCAGCAGCAGCAGCAGCAGCAGCAGCAGCAGGGTCCTCCTCCCCAGCAGCAGCAAACAGGGGCGTCCCTGCTGGCTTTGGTGTTAGTCGAATTGCCAGTCGATTGCACAGAAATGATACGTCGAAAGAATAAAACTCGGGAGGCAACTCAACAAATGTAGACTGGCCGCTGTATGCACCTGTATATATATATATATATATATATATATAATATATGTA
>CAJFCY010000587.1:0-12362 GCA_904066265.1 Eimeria zaria
ACGTATACTGCGTGTACAAATGTTTGGGATTGCTGTAGCTGTCAGGGGCAGCTGGACCGTTAAAGGCAACTTTATATTGACGGAGTGGAAAACGCCACCTAACACTTCGGAAATGGAGCACAAATCCTGGTGTCGGTGTGCGTTGCATAAACGAAAGATCTGGCACTGCGCACGTTGTAATCACACATGTTCATTGTTAAGTACAGAACACAAAACTAGCCAAGCAGTTTCTATGGGTTTCAGTGTGACGATGGGGTGATCACTTATTTACCTGCGTCTGCGCAAAAACGCCGGGTGAATTCATCGCAGTCCAGAATCTTAAAGACGCGGCCGTATAGTTCCAGCTCTGCTCCGAGCTGCAAGTGCAACATCGCCCTACATATTTCACTGCTAAGTCGGTGCATCTACACTTTACATCTACAGGCAGATAACTATTGTACACACACTGAATACGAATTTAATAGTGACATTCATATAATTTATATGCCTGGAAGAGCATATCGTCGGACAGGACTTGACAATCATAGACAACTCATTGAATTTTTGTTTACATCTAAGACTGCTGGAATGCCCAATCTCCTCTGCTAAAGAAAACCCTTATATGTAGGCGTTGAACTCCGTACACCGCTGAATGCCTCTGTGTTCCACTTGTTCTGAACGACGAGCGTTTAGTCAGCTAGCATAGCCGACCTTTATATCAGTGAAGGTGACAAAGCCGCTTCCGTCTGCGCGTGGCATCTTGTGCCGTTTGAGAATTGGTCCCTGCCGTGTTTCCCCGTAGTCCGTTGTTGATTCGTAGACGCTGAGCGTTCCATCCTCTAGGTAGAAAGAAATGATGCAAAAGCGCCTTCTGGTGTTCTCAACTGCATTTCCACTGAAAGGTTCTTGGTAAAAAGCGAAGAAGCGCAGGGCCTGGCGATCATGCTTCAGCCATGCAGGTTCTTGTTTGGGCCTGATACGAGGAAGAGGGGCAACAGGACTCGACATACCCGAAACTGATACACCATATCCATGTGAACAAAAGAAGAATCACAATAGTGATATGGGTTGCGTTTCGATCGTCTGCAACAATTATGAGGCGCCAGTCACCGGTATGATAAGCGCGCCGCTTCTTTCGCACTCCTCCTCTCATCGTGTGTGAGATGGTGCTCCTCCCGGTCCTCTTGACCACTCTGGGTGAATAATGTCCATTCCTAAGTACAAAGTTACGCACCCGCTCTCCTTTATTAGCTGCTGTCCTTCGATCGTGAAGCTGTAGCGGATGCACAGATTGCTCTGGCTTGAAGAGAAGAAGGCAACCCCCCAGTAACTGACCTGTTCGGTGAGCTCTAGAGGGGGAGGTTTCTGTCTGTCTTGCCTGCCGGATGTTGTATAGTTGAGGGTTTGCTTTTTGTAGTACTTTTCTCTGGCTGAGTGGTCAAGCACAAGCTGTTGCTGCTTGATGCTGAATGGGACGCAAAGGGAAAACGTCTGCTGGCCAGAGTACACCGAAGGCCTCTGCAGATCCATTTTCTCTGCCCGTTTGCACTGTTTTCCGGTCGTTTCAATGTGATCGCCGTTGCAGCTCAAGGGCTGCACCCATGAAGGTCACCTCCCCTGAACAGTTTACATATCTCCCAGACAAACGGCTTTATTTCGTTTCATTTGGCATAATTCAGATCAAATTGCTCTGGACAGACAACGGATTAAACCCTTTCCACCTTTCTGGCACAACTACGGCCGAGCATACCTGCCGGCAGCAGGACGTGTGATCGCCGCCGTGCCAGCGATGCATGTAAAGAACAGCCCTGCCTCTAAGCCCTGCGCGTAATTAAGAGGAAGTCACCTCTAAAAATCTTTTCCGTCTTCTTGGGGACCGTTGTAGTACACCATCTACTCACTCATTTAAAAAAAATCCACCAGGGGCTGCGGCCTGTCCACGCCGCACGAGCCTCTGTAGCCGGTCACCGGGTCAACAATCGACGACTTCAGGAGCGCCTAATAAGTAAGCAGAATCAACTAACTCATCAAATAGTAGAATATGTGAATTGCATCCGCGTTTGTTGCGCATCATAACAAAATCAATACAGATGGTGAACGGGGTGCGAGGCACCAGATATACAAACTGAGTCGCCTCATCGTTCCCTAAATTTAAACATAACCTATAAAACATGTAACCAGTTGCTTCTCTGCTGTCAATTACTAGGCAGAATGGACAAGCTAACTCTGCTTCGAAGGCATGCGTCTGAATAGTTCCTCTACTGAGATGTACGATGCGTCATACAGGATATATATATGCAAACAATATCCATGTGCATGCTTATACATATATATATATATATATATATATATGTATATATTATTTTGTAGGGGTTGTAGATACAGTAATGTTGAGTGTTAATTCAAAGGGTTCTCGGTTTGTTAAAGTTAAAGTAAGAAGTGTAAGAATACCACAAACAGGAGATAAGTTTGCAAGTCGGCATGGGCAGAAAGGAACGATAGGAATAACATATAGACAAGAAGATATGCCATTTACTGAAGTATATTATTTATTTATTTATTTATTTATCTATTTGTTTAGTTTATTGCATTTATTTATTTATTTATTTATTTAATGTTGTGGTGGTGGTGTTTGGAGACTTCTTTCTTGGTTTCTTTCACCTGTTTTTTTACTTTTTCATCCTTGTCGTGTTTTTCTTGTCTTTCTTGTTTTTATTGTTTTTATTCATATTATATTCTTCTTATGTTTTCTCTTTTTGCTTTTCTTTCTTTGATTGCTGTTGCTCTTCACCTTATTCTCCATTTCCTTGTTATTTTGATTGTTGTATTAGGTGGAAAGTGTACTGTTTCTTGTCGTCAATAAACTTGCTAATAGTTTTATTGTTATTTTTATCGTCACTGCTATCAGTTTTTGTTATTATTATTATGTTATTCTTATTCTTGTTTTTATTATTCTTGTTCCCGTTCTCTTTCGTTCTACTTTTATTGTTATTGCTTCTGTTGTTTTTCTTGTTGTTCTCCATGTTGTTTTTCTTGTTTTTCTTGTAATTGTTATTGCTTTGTGCTGATAAAACAATAACAATAACAAGAGACACCACAGGAAAAACAACTGGGTCATTCGGTTGAGCATAGCCTACAGCTAATACTTCTTTTCATTCATTTGTTTGTCTGTTTATTTCTGCACGCTAACTCTTTTTTCATGTTTCTTTGTGTGTTTCTTCACCTCCCCCTCCCTCTCTTGTTTATTTGTGTGTTTCTTTCGGTTTCCCTTACTTTGACTATCTCCCTCTCTCTTTCATTGTTTTATATTTTCTTACGTATTATTATTTAAATTTATTGTTGCTGCGCATGCATTCGCTTTGCAGGACGGCGTTGTTCCGGATCTGCTTATGAATCCTCACGCAGTACCTTCTCGAATGACAATCGGGCATCTTGTTGAATGTTTGCTTGGAAAGACAGCTGCTATTATTGGCGGTGAAGGCGACGCGACGCCGTTTAATGATGTATGCTCATTTCAAAGGCTGTAATAACTGCTGATGATATGTTTCTGCTGTTTAATTGTGTATAAACACAAAACAAATACACACATTAATGGCGAATACATACAGAAATATTTGAACAAACAATTCCAGAAACATACATGATCAAACATTATACAAACACATTAACACACTTATACATAAGTATATTCATAAGCGTAGCGTCGTTGTTATAATGAGAACTTACAAATGTTTTAACAACGCACAGTTTTTTTAACTGTGATTTTATATTATTTTTAGTTTTGTTGTGTTTAAGAGTATGCCGTTTCTTTAATTATGATTTAATGTTTTGTACTTTGTTGTGTGTATCATCCGCCATCTTGTGTGAACAGTAAACGCT
Source organism: Eimeria zaria (assembly GCA_904066265.1). Taxonomy (NCBI): domain Eukaryota; phylum Apicomplexa; class Conoidasida; order Eucoccidiorida; family Eimeriidae; genus Eimeria; species Eimeria zaria. Next base: position 3,859 of record CAJFCY010000587.1, read on the forward strand.
TTCTCTGCCCATCACTTCATTTTCTGTTAATAATTTGTTGTGTGTTTACCAGTATAAACACTTGCTTTATATTATCACATTATTTTCTGTTTGTATACATTGTGTGTATTGTTGTGTTTAACAGTATACTGTTTCATGGATAGCTGGGGAGTTGCATCGCTTAGGTTTTGAACGTCATGGCAACGAGCGTCTTTATCACGGGCATACAGGTCTTCACATGCCTTCTTTAATATTTATTGGTCCTACATATTATCAACGATTAAAACATATGGTAGATGATAAAATACATGCAAGAGCGAGAGGCCCTGTTGCTGCTTTAACACGCCAACCTATGGAAGGTAAAAGCAGAGAAGGTGGTCTACGTTTCGGAGAGATGGAAAGAGATTGTATGATATCTCATGGGGCTGCACGAATGCTTAAAGAACGCCTATTTGACCAAAGTGATGCATACAGAATCCATTGTTGTGATATATGTGGTACTATGTGTGTTGCTGATCTTCAACGTCTGGCTTTTGAATGCAAACTGTGTGGGAATAGCAATAAAATCTCACAAGTATACATACCCTATGCATGCAAACTACTTCTACAGGAACTCATTTCGATGTGTATATACCCTAAGCTGGTGCTTCAGGTGGCTTGAGGGAGCCGCCACGAACATAACTATCAACAGACAGCTGCCTTTTACCAGAAACTCGTGTTTCCCTTCTTGCAATTTTCGAGTGTATAGTTTATATCGTCTTCGCACAAATAACGGAAGCCACGATGTTGCAGTCAAGTGTCTGCGAGTTGCTGAAACAGTTCCGTATTCACAGAGCAACAGTCCATTTTGATTAGGAGCTGACGAATTTAAGAAGTACTGCGATAGTATAGTTACACAATGCGTTCGTCTTAAGGCTCTGTTAAGCGCCTGAAGTGCGCTAGCTGGGGGCTAGGAAACTAGCTGAACGGGGACTAGCTAGCTGGGGCCGAAGTAGCTAGCTAGGGAAGGCCCCACTCGTCGGAGCCAAAGTAACTAGCTGAAGGGTAAGTGCCTAGCTGAAGGCAAAGTAGCTAAGTGAAGGTGAAGCAGCTAGATGAAGGGCAAGCAGCTATCTTGGGGCGAAATATAGATGGCTGAGGGCGAAATATCTAGCTAGGGGCGAAATATCTAGCATGGGTCTGCATACACAATAGGTCGCGATGGTTTCTACTGTGAAGCATTCCCTCTAAGTTCTTCTTAGCGCACATAGCTCTAAAGTAGAAAGAGGAATGATTGTCAGCGACGGAGACGTCAATCAGTCACGAAGTCTGTAGAAAAACATCTAGTTTTACGAGCAAAGAGCGGAAGTTGGTTATTTTTTCATATATTATACTTAGAGTCCTACAAGAGCAGGCCATACGAAATCGATTGCTGCGTTGATCTCTTCTGGGCTTCTACAACCCAAAACCAGAATTTTTCCGGTTTTAAATATTAAACAAGTCGGCCCCTTTGCTTTTGCTGCTCGTCGATTTCGGAGTTCCCTGCTATCTTCTACATCAACAGCAAATATGTCACCTCCTGCGATGAAACAAAAAATCACATGAAATTACGGGAAACATTCAACGTAATATATATATATATATATATATTTCTTTACCATTTAAACCCACCGAAATCATCTGGCGTATCATTGAGAGCATTCCGGCCGGCTGTGCCTTCTTCTTGAATATGCGGTATTCTAACAGCAAGGCCGTCTCGGGTGTCGATTGCAACAGTTCGCATTTGCGGATGCTGCAACATTGCAAGCAAATCGGGGCGAAAAGACCCACCTAAATCAACACGACAAACTAACTGTAGTACCGACGCCGCCTCTGGATTAAATTCAATATCCGGGTGGCACAGATACTGTACTGTTGCCTTATCAGAGTCGTCCTCCCTCTGCAGCAAGCAAAGGAACAGGAAAAAACAAAGAAAACTAACACAAAATAGACACTCTTGGGCGTATACGTTTAAACATATTCTGGTGCAATGAGAGGTAATTCCATGCATCATGTATGCATTCATCTGTGTGTATGGAGCAGAATATCATGACGCACCTCCTCTACAGGTATAGGTCTCCACCAGACTCTGTATTTGAGTTTATATGCCACTCTGTACGCCTGCCATATCGCCTGCTCCCTTGTGATACCCCCCATTATCGAAAGGGTGCCGGTAGGGGCCAGAAGACCGGTGCATGCAGGCCGCTGCATTCTGAATACCACCGGCTGCGATATGCCTGCCCCTAATTCGGACTTTGGAAGACTACGCGCTATCAGCAGCAACTCCGAACGAGAGAAGCCACGGGAACAAAGGCGAACGCTCAACCACAAATTCGTAATAAATGCAGAGGGGTTCAGCTGACCGCTTAAAGGCAGAGGGATAGGCTTAGGAGGCAGCTCAAGAGCTACCGGCCCAGCCTCCCCGCTTGCAGGGGGAACAGGCACTAGGCTGCGCATTGTATGCCTTGCTGCTGCTCCCCCAACAGCATCAACTGAGTGTTAATACATTGTGCAGAAAGCATAGGTAAAGCGGGCTGAGCAGGTCATACAATCAATTTAAGATAGATGCTGTCGCAGACAGGAAGGAGTGTGCTAGCTAGCCCGCGCTTCTTGAGCCTAGACAAGCAACAAAGTCAAGATTGAAGTTATGCGTGGCAACTTGAGACATGGGATAATGCAACTGGGGATTTGAATATTCCTCGTATCGACTGCGAGTGTGAACTTCAGCAGTTGAGGGAGGGAGAGATACTAATAAAAAAGCAAATAATTGCGTCAAAAGCTTGAGGATGCACATATATCTGTACACTGGTGTTACTACTACTATTTTATTGTGTCTCGTGATTCAAATTTATACTGAAATGGGGGAGAAAACCGGACAGAAGGATTCTCCTTCTGCGGTCGTGGGGCTGCTGAAACGCTCGCCGTGGATCGATCTATCTGGTCTTCAAAAAAGGGATTAAAAACAAATTAAAATATACATTGAACAGAAAAAACTCAAGCTAACGGAGTTCATTCGGATTATACTGGACATTACTCCAACACGGTCGGGTGGCATCGGCTCGTGCTCAGTAAGCCGCTGTGCCTCGGCGTTACCACAATGAGCTCGGAGGAAAGCATAAGCAGTATAGAGAATCTTATATTATATACATGTGTATATGTGTTTTCAGTAACAAAAATTAGTGTATTTGGTGTTTCACAAGCATTTTCAACAGGATTCGTGGCATAGTTACAGTGTGCATTCATCAGTTTGGACGCTTCAGCATCTTGTCGACACTCCGAACTACACCTTTCTTTTTCACTTGAAAGGAACACTACTTATATAGAAAGGCAGGCCTGAAAACGGGTTTCTGCTCATTTCAACCGCCTCCACTCTTGTAAACACCAGGCAGCCGCTTACACATGTAAGCAAAACGATAACACGACAAACTGTGTATACAGTAGCTACGCATTTATACCATCTGCATGCAAGGAACGAGAATAGCCCACCCTAGGACACCTGAGAGCAACAAGGAGAATTGAAAGCCCATGTAACAAGCGACGCAGCCTACACTAGGGAACTTACCCCACTATGTACAGTTCAAGTGTAGCATGCCCTACGTGCAGTTCAGACGTGCCCTACTTGCAGTTGAGACGTGTACACCGACTGGTGAGCAGACTACCTACTAATGGAGAAGGAATTCTCCAGCAAATGCCTATTGAGTTAGTACATGCAGCAAAAGGCGGATTGGATGCGTCTAGGTATGGGATTGCCGTGCAGCATGAGTTGCAGCGAGGTGCGCTGCAACACGTGCTGGGCTGCCCCACCTTCCCCCTTGTAGGCAACGGAGCGGCAGGGCGATTGTTTCCGAAGCTCTGGGGGAGGTCAGCTGCTTTTACGGACTCTCTTCTTATAAGTACTTGGCTTTTTCGCAGCTCACGATAGTCCTCTGATAATATCAAGGACTCTCGTTACATCAAGCAGCACAACGAGTTGCAGTTACACCGAACAAAGAACATTGTGAGGATACCTCCAGACTGCAGCTTTCACTCATGCAGATATGCGACCTAATTTCAGCGATGATGGCGGTTGCCACGATACTGTAGCAACGCTAGCAGGGTTCCTGCCTTCTTGTCGCGTGGAATTCAATGCAAGATTCAATAGGCAATTGACACCTTAGAATACAATCACGTAGTCGAACGTTCTTGAGCTTACAGTGAAAATTAGATCTCCGTGCTTTGGAGGTAACAAAGGTGTAAACTGTGTAGTTGCATCTGCGGTGACGCATTCATGACCCCTTTGGATTAAATGTACTGGTGCTCCTGTAATACGGAAACAGAGCTTATTTCTGAGGAACGTTTCAAAAACTGTTCTTCAAGTTCTTGTATGAAGTGCCATGTGCTGCCTCTGTGGTTAATGCGAGGCGGAAACCCACAGCCGGCGCAACAATGAAACTCGTATACTTTGCCAAGCAACCGTCAGCCATTTGCCTCCTACACACGGCCCCTGGTCTGTTCACTATGAAAAAACTGTGGAATTGAGAAGCAAAATGCCTATCTCCCTCTATATGCAGCGCTATGTAAAGGACACTGAGGCGTAGTACTGCGGAAAATCAGCAGAAGTACATAAATCGTGTAAGCAAACACCAACTGCTCTTCTTTAAGGCAGCCGTTATCATTTAGCTGTCCTGCCTCGAATTGAGGCTAGACATCTCCTTGATACGTTTTCACGTGCTTTTTTAGTAGTACTGCTCCATTGGCTCCTTGCAAGGGCTCCATATATGCACCCAGTGTACCGGCGTTACAAAGCACATATATATGCACCCAGTGTACCGGCGTTGCGCATGCTTCATTTCTAGCGGCTCATTCCACTTTGTTTCGTCTTAGCTGAGGAGGCCAGCTTCCTCTCTCCTGGTTAAGGCATGCGTTCTGCCTTTAGTTGTTTCTACAACCCCGCTTCCGACGGACAAGCCATTGTGCACTCGTGCTGTCCTTGCAGAAGGGAATCCAAATTGATACAACGGTCCTCGGCTGCGCCTTCCCTCTCCCCATCTCCTTTTCCTTCGTCAGGTCTCACGCCCCCCGCTCGACTCAGCGTAAGTAGTTCGTGCTCCTGCAAGACCGCAGAACAGAACAGAGTATGGCAAGAGCGACATTTATTTAGCTGTTGATTAGCGCTATCGTTTTGCCGGATGCAGACTGCTACGGAGTTCTGCAAGAGACGTCAAGCCTAGCAGGAGTTGAAATGACCTACGGAGAGTGAACCGCACAAATTTTGTCTCAGGCAATCAAGCGTTACGAGTGCACCAGACTCAACCTGCACTCGCAAAATCAGCAAATTACCACTGCTTTGAAACTCTCCATTCCTCCCCATGGGAGTCACTCTGGTTTGTTTTACTGCATCAGTAGCAGAAAACCAATGTGGGTGTTCCTTGCCTTTATCTTCTTGAGCTCTTCTGAGACTTTCGCACAAACGTCGCGCACACTTGCACGGGGGTACTTGTCTGCATGTCCTTCCATATGCTGAGCGCAGCACAAAAGTAGAAGGCACACGCATATATTTCACCGAAATGCACCTTTTCATCGAACACTTGAGCTCATTCCCAGTTCAAAGCCTCACGTAGCTCGCCTAGCAACGCCAACTGCTAATGTGTTTTGTCTCGTGTTCAGTCTGCTGCGTTGAGGAGCTGTTTTGAAGCACTATTATACCTTCATTGTACGCTCATCTGCCGCTGTAATTTTGAAAGCGTATCCATTAAGGACAACTTCAGCTCCAACGAAGAAGTCTTGAGCCGAGAATTTTCTCCCCGTTTGCGGGTTTTGTAGGTTATTCGTTTCAAAGAACTTGCCGCCTGCCTGTTGTGCAGCCAAAACGCATTCACTCTCCAGGCTACTGCAAATTTGCACGAACAGCGGCAACCAAGTATAGTAAATACATTTCCGTAATAAGTACATTTCCGCAGTAGTACACTCATCACGGCAAGCATTCAATTACATGCAAGTTCGGGTTTGCCTTCATGTCGTGTACACAGTGGTTGCTCGTGCATTCTGAGAATTTGGAAAAGCGTGATATACCCTACGTGGCCTGAGTTGCGTTTCTGATATTCAAAGACGGTTATTTTATCTGTCAGCTCGCGAATGGAGATCCTGAACTCTCTTCCTTCATCCTCTTTCCGTGCGCTCACCAACTGTGCCTGCAGTTTTCGCAGGCGAGTGGAAGTGCACCAGCACACTCACGGCAGGCGAAGTTCAAGCCCAAGGAAAAGCCGCTAGTTTGTATACATTCACTCACACCTGTCTCAAGGTTTGTTTGCCTGAATGCTAACTGACTACGCAGAACCCTTTACCTATACGCTGTCAAACTTCCACCGATTAGCGCTTTTCCTCTAGACAGCTGACTTACCTTGAAGTTGAGAATGGCATCTTCTCCAAAAAGAATCTCACGCTCGTTCTGGTGGGGCCGTTTGGGAGTCTGCATATAAAGGAGATTTCCAAGTTCACACTTCGTTACACGGCTTTTACATATAATTAGATGCCCATAGTGGACGTTACGGGCAATGAGGCGGGGTGGGACAGTAGCAACCAGAACAGCGGCATAAGCTGAGCAAACACAGGGCACCGTGAAGCGATCTTCTTCTTTTTGGACTTACTATACGGGTGCAACACTGGATTGTATCTTCTTCAGTTCCTATACCGAGGGCATGAGGAGGCCACGTGACTTGTGGAATTTCCTGCATGGAGAATTCCAGTGAGTAATGCCGCTATGCAGGCGTTGCAATATACGAGAACGCCTGAGCTTGCTGTGAAGGAGCCGCTTTTCAGGAGCAAGTGCTAAGGTGGGATCGAGACGATTGTCCCTTCTTGCCTACGGGCCTCTCGTCGGGTATGATTTCTTGGCCCTGCTCAAGGTTCAGGTACTCGCGATAGAACTGCCGCGTGAATTCGTCGCAGTCGTAAATATGAAATTGACGCCCATAGACATCGATTTGCCCCCCCACTACGAAGTCCTCCGGCCTGCAAGTTTTGTTTTTTTGCAGCAGTTCAGATTTACGCCCTCATCATCAGCACGTTATTTACTGCAGTATTCAATGGAATTATACCTTGTTTGCGACAAGGCTGGGCTCACGTGTAGAATTCGTCTCGACTCAGCTGGTAGTCCGACCAAGTCAACTCTCCAAGTTGCTTAGGCAGCTTTCCTCTCCTGCGCAGAACGCCCGCATGCCAGCTTCCACGTTTCATTCGCATCCAAAGCTGTAGAAGCTATGAAACAACAGAGACTGAAAAGCTCAGATAAGCGGTATTACGTCCATGAACTGTTGCTACGGAGATATATTTTCCGTCGATCGGGCAAATGCCTCCAGACTGATTATCACGGGCTTCTCCAGAGCAGGCAGCTTAGGATCACTAAAGGAGAGCAAATGCTGTGAACATCAGTAATGTGAAAATTGGTGGCCTGTCACTTCCTAGTTGTTGGGGAGGAGTCATGCAAAGCGTGAAAAGAAATACTGCAGAGTTGATACCTCAGGAAGGTTGAGTAGTTGTCGCAGCCAGAGTTCTTGATAGGACTAATTCTGATCTCCACAGAATCATCTGCAAGAAGCCATAAGACGCATTTACACAAAACCCTTTACAATAATGAAATACAGGGGATGCTAATTCACAATCTTGGGACTATTACCTACAGTGGAGCCGACCAACGCAACTGCGCCGCCTCAGGCTGTCGAGAGCAATGGAATGCCAAAATCATTTCTAAAGTGTAAAATAGCACTCAACACCTGGATGGCTTGCGACACGGGCACTGACCACTGAGGAAGTAGTGAAGTTTGTAGTAAGTCCGGCACCCAAAGTTTTGGGGGTTTTCCCAATAGCAATGGAAGACCAAAACTTTGCTGCAGGACAGGTGAAATGGCGAAATACAATTTAGTCGTTTAACCCAGCATTCCCTGCCCTCACAGCTACCCCCTTTTCACGAGCAAAGCCCTGTACAAGTAAGGAGTGAGGATGCAGGTGGCTGATTGACTGCCTTCTAGTTGGGTGCAGTCGTTTGCTTCTTCAATAGCCTGACCGGTCGTTCTGAAGGTACTGATATAGCATCTTATTGGAACAGGTATTGCCTCGAGAGGCCTCTGCAAAGGCTTTTGCAGCTCGAATCTCGCTTAGAACTGCTGGTGAAGGTGTACTGTTGTTTCTTTGCTTCATTACAAACGCCCGGAAGAAGGTGTCATCAGGCAATTCCGCTGCTTCTCCAAGTTCATGCCCTAGCAGGAGTTGCAGGAGATACAGGAAATGCGTGACCAGTTTTGTGTTTTGTAATGAACAGAGACAGTGCATAATAACAGCGTATGCAAATGCCACAGCTTGTGTCTACGCACAGTATACAAACGCCAGAACGTGTGTCTATGCAACGTATACTGCGTGTACAAATGTTTGGGATTGCTGTAGCTGTCAGGGGCAGCTGGACCGTTAAAGGCAACTTTATATTGACGGAGTGGAAAACGCCACCTAACACTTCGGAAATGGAGCACAAATCC
>CAJFCY010000588.1:0-12355 GCA_904066265.1 Eimeria zaria
GAACTCCAAGACTCAACCTCTAACATGGCTACACAGAAGTGAACATAGAAACGAAAGTAGATGCGTATATAAAACACCATACATGCACATATACAAGCGTATGCATATGCACGTACATACGCATATCAGGAATATAAATATACTAAATTGGCAGCAGATACACAAAAGAATGAACATAGAAATAAAGGTAGGCCACATGATGTGTGGCGATACCCGCGAAGACGGCCATACAAATGCACGAAAGCAATATTGCAGAAACAACATGAACACCGGCATAATACATATGAGCCGGTCCGAAAAACTTGCAAGGGTTCTCCTCCGTGACGCACAGAGAAGCAGTTAACATAAATGTTAACAGTGAAGTGTGAACAGGCTATAAACCACGAAAGTGCAGCTGGATATGCAGGTCTGCTTCGATGCAAATATGCGAAAACAAACATCTCTACACACATGAACTGAAGCAGAAACGGGGAAACTGAACAAGAGTGAAAGAAAACATGGAAAGGTAGATGGCACGATTGTTCATTTAGATGAACACCAACACAAACATGAATATCCGTGACTGAGATACACTTTTTGAAGATACAAAATCTTTAGCACAACATGTTATTTTATTTCATGTATCCGCTATTTTTTGCAGGGAATCAAAAGTAGGACAAACGTAACACTCACGTGGATAAAGTATAGAAAGAGCAAGTGAACATAAAATAAAGATATAAAGAGGAACAAAGCTCCTAATGACCACAGAAAAAAATACGGAAAACCATGGACATGCAGCGAGCATGCACTAACATGAAGATCGCGATTGGCCAACTAATAAAGCATACACCACACTAAACATGAAAAGAACGGAAACATGAACGCCTACACTGACACTAGCATGAAATAATAATAATAATAGGCGTGTCAGAAATGTAAGCAAAAAAGTAAACCTACAGGTATAGAGGAGCAGGAAGGCAAACACCTGATGATTATCTTCCCAAGATTCGCAACCAACATAGAGTCCCTCAAATACCTAGATCAAGAAAAAAGAAATAGCGTTAAATTTCAAGGCTAGAGACTGCACAGTTAGGGTAAAATATAAATAAAGGATAGCAAAGATGCAAACAGACGCACAAGCAAAAACGAAAGGCCGAAAAAAGACAAAGAGGTGAAGGGTTTCTGGGTCCAGATATCCTGAAAAAAAGAAAAAGGGAGCAGAAAGAAACGAGTATAGACAATGAATAGATCAACCTTCGCTTTTATTCAGTCAGCAGCAGACAATGTGGCAACATATAACGACAAAGTTAGCTGCTAAACATACCCCTTAAAAACAAGACAACGCACTCGTCAAAACGACTGCAGTGCATAGAAGGCTTCAAGCAGCAGCGTGTGACCTTCTATAGCAAATATGCGCCTTTAATGCAAAAATCCACAACCCAGGCTGGTGAGGCGGTCGAAGCAGTGGGGCTGAGAGAAGCCCCTCCAGCTTAGGCTCCAACGGGTAGCCTATTTACGTTCAACCTGATAAGCACACCAGCAACAATCTCAAACCCTAAAGCCTAGACGCTACACCCTAAAATCCTTCCACCCGTCACACTCCACTGGGACAAGGTCCAACTGCCGCGGAGGCCTGGACAAGGGAAACCTGAATAACGTTCTATTGAGGTGTTTTATTTCATAACATGAAGTGAAAGCAATAGAATCTAAAGTCTTGAGTAAGTAATTCAGAGTTTAGGAACTGGGTTTTGCGCAGTGGTGTTTACAGGCAGACCAGCGGAATGGGTGAGGCGCCATTGATTGATCACCATCGCGGAGAGGTGAACAGAAAAATAAACAACATTTCCTTCTCTTGACAATTCTGTTAAACCAAGATTTCGGGTTTAGGGGCCACAATTTGGAAGAGCACAACGTTGACATGCTGCCTCTGCTGCAGCTGCTGCTTCTGCTGCAGCTGCTGCTACTCCTGCTGCTACCCGTGACTGGGGTGTTGCCGTCGGCAGCGTCTACTACTCATGCAGTGCTTTTCCCTGTGAATATGCCTCCCCAAATACTATAAATATTTTGAACACCGCAATGGATTTCAAGTAAGAAAATTCTTTGCAGGCATTTGTGAAACCGAATCACCGGAAGAAACGCACACACGCCTGCGCCTCTCCGTAGAAACTTGAGACTGACAGACCAAAACATCTGTTTTAATGCTGTATACAGACAGTAAACTTTCATTCTGGAAGTTCACCTCTCAGCCTGCAGCGTTAGTCAGAGACTTAGTGGCAAGTTGAGGGAAAGAGGAGGAGGGGACTCCCCTCCTTCGGCGAGCAGGGCATTCAATCTGAAACCCCACACGTTAGACTAAGCTGTAGAGCAGTTCGACGACCCTGGAACAGCATGGCACACAGGTCTTATACTGGTAGCTTGTGTTTTCCTAATACAGAGCTTTGGCTTCAGAGAGGGTACTGAGGTCTAAGGTTTCGTGTGGGACACCAGCTGGTGTAGAGGGACGGTGAATGTTCACACAGTTGCTTTCATTTTGGCTAATGAAACCCAAGTATGCATTTAGAACTTGCTTACTGAATTAGTGGATGAACAGACAGAGGGCTTAGGTATGCTTAGACGTGAAGTTCTAAGCGTGGTAGCCCAAGTAACTGGGCACTACCGTGTCGTACTTTCTGTTGCAACACATGATGGGCACCTCCTATCCCCCCCTGCCGCATGCCTGCTGTGCTCAGAATACCTGGAAGCAAGCTGGGATGCTAGATGTTTTTGTAGAATCAGTACGTTTCAGCTTCGCACTGCATAGAGGTTTTGTTGAACATGCACTATCTTGCCTACGCAGATCACGGTAAGGTCAGCAGCACATGAGTGAAACAGGTGGCCAATTTCTTGTACAGGGCAAAGTCGAGCCCATCACTAGAGGAATATTATCTTCCCATGCCGGATTGATGCTGGAGAAGCCGCAAAACACTGACAAATACCAAAATGGGCAGTCTCTGTCAATTCCTAGACAAATATGGACAAGAGGCGCAATACACTTCGTAGTGGGCTCATCGCGTGTGAAATTCTGTGGTAACATTTACGCCGTTGTAGATAGGCACATTGAAACGTGCCCAGTTTATCAAATGCATTCGAAAGATTAGCCCGATCATACGTCAATCTTGCCTGAGATGTACAGCTTTTTTTATCGAAGTGCAGCACTTCTGAAAAAGTCAAGTCCGAAGGCACACAGTTCAACAAATCGATAGCACGGCTAAATACCAACGGTAATGTGACAAACTCGAACTGTCCTGGTCTACAGGGTCAAACAGGACACACAAGCCGGACGCTTGTGGAGGATTCGCCACTCTATGCTCTGCATCAGTGTGCCTTGATTACCCGACCCCATCTTCTCCGTTTTCAGTCGTCTAGCCGGAACACCGTCGTCTGTCAAGCCATCGAATTTTGTTGTTGGCAGCAATTCACGTATGACCGCAGCATCAGCTTTCCGTACACGGATTGTGGCAGCTCCGGAATGTATGGAGAAAGCAAAACAATTCCAGCCAGCTAAACATGACAGCGAATCTCAGCAGTTACGTTTAACGGAAGTGATTTGGCTTTAGCGGCCCCGGAATAACGGAAAACAAGAATATTTCGTTGAACCACAGACCCATACACAGACTGTGTTTATAAGGATCGCACGTACGAACCAATTCACCTATTCTCAAGCACCTATGTATCCAGCTTGTCTCAACAAAGGCTACTGCAATGATGCTTGATTTTACGGTGAGCTGTGCAAACCCACGCGTGCACAGCTCAGCGTAGAGTCGGGCCCCGTATAATCTTATATTGAGAACTGCTCCGTCACGCGTATAAAGGTGGTCAAGAAGTTACACATGCGTGCTCTCCGGAGCTGACTGATTATTTTCTCCCCGTCGTTTACGTCCTTTCATCTACCTACGGCATATTCGGCGGCGCTGCCAGAAACCCTTTTATTCTATTCATATTTTGGGGTAGTGCCCCCTCTATATGGGTCAGATTTCCATCAAAAGCTTTCACTGATGTTGGGCACCCGCTGCAGTCCACTGCATATTTTGTATCAGGTAACGATGCCCCCACTAAAAGCTCGGGTCCAACTCAGGTCAATTTGAAGGGCACCGCAACAGCGTATGGCAGTTTCGAAATATGCGAAACGGCAACAGCGAGTAGGAGCACACTGGGGCGTGCAGCCTGCCTGTCTTGCTTTTTTATTTTTCTTTTCCACTTCTGCTTTTGATGCTCATGACCCTCTCGAGCAATCCTTCTATCTTATAGTTTCATGCATCCTAGCCAGGCAAAAAAAACGCACGTAGGCTTGTGCAAGCTCGGAGAGACAAGGGGGGCAGATGTAGCCTGATATGTGTGAAGCTTGTTCGTGTACTTCCACCTGCGCGAGCTGAGACAGGGATAAGTACCTCCTTGACAACTCCTTACGGTGTTAGCGCATGCTTTGCCGAGTCCTCAATATTCTTCGAGGGTCCTCACAAGCAGCAATGAAACCAAAAGCCTTAGTCCGATACCCCCTTAAAAGCAGAGAACATCACTGCCCTGTCTCTAAACGTCTGTATTGAAGCGGCACAGGGTCTGGGCTGTGGGATAGGATGCAGCCTGATACGAGTTCCAGCACACGTCGTTGCAACTAGTGGTGCAGAGCAGCCTCATCACCAATCATGATCCCCACGAAACCCTCGTTGCATGCACCACCTTCGTAGACACATGTTGAGCACTTCTACTTGCTCGGAGGCGGCCTACCAAAACCACGAGAATGTCCCTGTGTTAAGTCCGAACAGAATGCAGCGAGACCTGGACCATATTCGAGGACAATCGTAAAGTGCAGCAGAGTCAGAATAGTCAAGATAACAGCTGTCAACTAGCAGCCGACCTCTAAAGCCCGAAGGCGGGCTGGTGTTTGGCGGCTTAAGGGCCCGAGTGTAGCGAGAGTCCTTGATCTTATCAAAGGACTACCGTGAGCTGCGAAAAAGCCAAATACTTGTAAGAAGAGAGTCCGTAAAAGCAGCTAAACTCCTTCCCCAGAGCTTCGGCAACCACAGCGCTGCCACTCGGCTGCCTAAGCACGGGGAGTTGGGGCAGCCCGGCGTATGTTGCAGCGCACCTCGTTGCACCTCGTTGCGACTCGTGCTGCACGGCAGCCCCATATCTAGGCACATCCAAGCCCCCTTTTGCTGCATGTACTAACTCAATAGGCAATTGTTGAACACATCCTTCTCAGTTGGTAGGTAGTCTACGCACCAGTCCGTGTACACGTCTAAAGCGGACGTCTGAGCGTCTCAACAGTTGGGCCGTGCACGGAGTGCACGGCTCGAGTGCACGGAAGGCATGCTACACCGAGGAGGCCTCCTGACACAACTTGCAAAACAGCCCGCTGCAGCTCGTGTTGCACGGAAGCCCCATATGCGAACACAACCAAACTCTCTCGGATGCATGCATGACAATTATATGCAATTTCTAAGCGCCCGCATGAACCTTAGTAAGCAGGCTACTTACGAGTTGACATACACTTGCCCACTTTACCAAGAGAGCGATAGACAGAATCTGTGAAGCGCACTGCAACTCCTGACGGGCAGCCTGCCCTCCGCACCGTCCCCAAGCCTTGGGGCCACAAAGATCGTGAACTCAACTACACGCAGGGCATGCTACACTGTACGCGCGCCCACCACGTAACCGTCAAATGAGCACACCCACAACTACTTGTCATGCATGCACAAACATAGCAGACACATAGAAACCTACTCAGTTGGCCTTAGTGAGCTAACCTGTATACAACTGCCCATGCCACTACAAACCTCGGCCAACATGCTACGAGAAAGCTACAATCGCACTCTGCGAGTAGCAGGTAGCCCACACTGACCATCGCTTTCCATGAAGTTCAAATATGATTCAAATTCCACCTGATAATAATAAACAAGTGACACAATAATGCAGCAGACATTATTGACACCAGGTTTCCACGCACCGTTCTTCATGAATGCAGCTGCGATGAACCCCAACGGTATTGCAGAAATATTATTGTGCAGATTCTATATACAAATAAATGCCTTTCAGATGGATTTAAAATAGTATTTTTGAAGGTGTGTGGAACAACAACTATTGGGAACATGGATTTTGATACCCCCAGCGCTACGTGGCAGCAACAGCAGCCGATGCCGCAGCCGCAGCTGCGGTGCATGCGCTGGATTTCGGTGTTGTTGTCTATATTCGTCTCCTTATTATCCCTATCGTTTTTTTGTCTTTTCTTCTTTCATTAAACTGAGGTGATTCTGATAGACAAACCATCACCTCGGGCAGCCGCGGCCCCCGCGGCAGCAGCACCATCAGCACGAGCACATGCTAAAAGCAGCAACCGCAGCTGCAAATGAAATAGAATAACAATCAAGGCGATGGGACTGCTTGGAGAAGCCGAGTTCCTTGAGGCCCTGCGGCGCCTCTATGAGGACAGCAGGAGAAAGGACAGCGGATCTGTCTGGATCACTTTCAAAAGAAGTACCTAAACCCTAAACACTAAACCCTAGATGCTAATGCCATAGGGAGCATACTGTGGAGCCTGAACTGAGAAAAAGAAGTAGACAGACTATCCATTCAGTTGTGCAGACTACCATAGGAGTTTTGCGCGGGAGAAGTGTTTGTGCATGCTGCGCAAGTAGGGTTCTATGCTAGAGTGTACGGTGTGATCTTCGCATACAGCTGTTGTGCGTCGAGCACAGCTAAGCAAGGGGCTTATGGGCGTACATGCACAGCCTCTTTGGCGGTTGGCTAAGGGTTTGTACAACCAAGAAACCCCAATGCTGCCCGAACAGTGCTGTGAAACTTTTTGCGCAGCCTTCCCTGAAGTTGGAGGCTCTCGTGGGGCTAAAAGACGGCGCAAACTGCAGGACTGTGAGGAGAGGCCTGAGTCGATACCTGTCTGTCTTGTGCGTGCAACAGACGGAAAGAAGAAGATATCTATTCAGGTCTGGAGCTGCAAACCCTAAACCCTAAACCCTGCAAGCAAGCTGTCAACCGCAAATGTGTCCTAATGCAAACGCTGAGCTTTATAGTGTTACTATAATATCAAAATGTGCTGCTGCTGTGTTCGATTCGCTACTTCTGTGCAGGTTGAAGCGGATAGGGCCACTAGCTTCAGTCAACAGCTGCTAGCGGTATCTCGTCTTTACACGGACCAAGTGAAACCCACTTCACCGGAGGCTTCAAAAGAAAAGAAACAGAAGCAGAAGCAGAAGCAGCAGCAACAGCAACAAGAAGAACAACAACAGCAACAACAACAACAACCAAAGCAACAGCAGCAGAAGGGGCAACCGCAGCAACGGCAGCAGAAGGGGCAACAACACCAGTCGCACAAGAACACCAAGAAGAGCGCGCAAAGCAACAGCTCCTTCAAGCGAGAAATGTAGAGAGATATGGTGCTGCAGCTGCTGCAGCTGCGGATGATAGAGGCCTGTAATAGAAGCGGCTGTACTCCCAAACAGCAGCAGCAGCTTTATTTGTACGTGTATATGATTTCTTATTTAGCTTTCGTCTCTCGCTAGAGGCCAACTACCTTTACAGCCCCGGCTAATGCTGAAAGAATGGCTGTTTGTTATATATTCTTTAGGTTCCACGCTTCCTTGAAGGTCGTCTGAAGCGTCTTGCATGCGCTGGGGGCCCCCACTTGGCTCCGCGTATTAAAGGGGCCCCCTTGGGGCTTTGTTAGGGGCTTTTTGCTGTATAATGTTGAAAGAAGACGCTCATGTGGTTTTGTTTCTTTAAGGCTTATTGTGTATTAGTTTAAGACGGATGTGCAACTGTATATGTACAACTCAGTTGTACATACACTTAAGCTTGCATGGAGAGGATATATTAAAGTAAACAAACTGTTTGTTACGAACTGCAGCTTGTCCATCGACAAGATGTACACCCGCCTACTTACTTTGGTGTACGTACACCTTCATTCGTATGTATATTATTTGCGCCCGCATTTATGTATGTGGAGGATGCAGTAGTAGTTCACTTCTACAGTGTACATACAGCCTGATAGCAGGTTATGTAGGGGTGTAATGCTTGTGTATAGTCGGTTTGATATTTCTTCTGTCGTAATTTTTTCGTGGGTTGATACTGCGTGTTGTTACGAAGATGCGTAGGTTTATGCATCTGGTGTATGTAGAGACACTTGATGTAGCAAAACATGTAGACAGAAAGACTGGGACTATAGTTGCACGCAGATGGAGAGATATTGGCATTCACTGTAGTAGTGAATACCTCTGCAAAACAAGGAGACAGCGGGTAAAGGAGACAGGGAGAGGTTAAGAGCATCATCACTTTACGACATGTTGATGGATACTAAGCATATTAAATTAAACACAGAAACATCCTTCCTACGCTAACACAATACCTAATTTAACGGGTAGGGCATGTAAACAAGCACCATACAGAGAGTAGGAGGATACAGAGACTCGTCAACCATATCCAGAGCTGCAATAGAGTTAGAGTTTCTTTGCTGATATAATGCCACTGAACACCGCCTCTAGTCTTCAGGTGTCTGGGAGACAGACGGCATAAGGGCTTGGGCAGGTGGCGTGAGGACTTGGCAGATTCTAACAGATAAGAGTTGTAGCAGCACTCCCTGCTGCAACGGCTGCTGCAGGGCAACCCCACAAGCCGGCGTGCCGAAGCCCCCTTGGCTGCATCCACAAGGACTGTATGCAACCGAAAGACACCTATTTGGCCTCCACCAACCAACCTGCATGCAACTACAAATATATGGACCAACTTTCAGACGGAGTGTACTTCAACAGTTGTGCGATCCACGAAGAACGACCGCCAGTAGCGTTCCTGCGGTGTACGTACACCTCAGCATCGGGAGGCACTGCATACTGCAGAGATTCAACATGAACTACGTGTATAAAATTATCGTTTCACTACAAAGTTCAACAATCTGTCACCCTGCTGCCGCCACCGACCCAGCAAGCCCGTGAGGGGCCCTGTAGATGGGGCCCCCTTAGCTGTTACCGCCGACAATAGTGCTGCAACAACAGCAGCAGCAGTACACAATACTGATTGCATTTGTTCATCTTTAAGAATAGGTTCAGGGAAAGCAAATAAAAGGAAAAATTGGCCCCCGAAGAGCCTTTAGGTATACGACAACGCACTGACACTTGCTGCTGCTGAGGCAGTTGCTGCTCCCCAATTCATGCATCGTTTGCTGCTGCTGCTACACTGCAATTCTTATTAATTGCTCATCCTTGTGCATGTGCTCAGCAGCAACAACGCAGGAGCGGCAGCAGCAGCATTCCGCCGAGTGGCCCGGGTAGCCGTGGCACTAGCAGCAGCAGCAGCAGCAACTCTGCTGCCTGGCCGCATCCTCAGCAGCAGCAGCAGTAGTAGCAGCAGCAGCAGAAGATGGAAGTGAAATTGGCACAAGGGGAAAACCGCGCTGCGGCGCTTGCTGTGCTGCAGCAAGCAGCAGCAGCAACAACAGCAACTCCGACTTCAGGGAAGATCAACAAACAGTGCAGCGATTACTCGTACGTGCATGCACAACAGATATCATAAAACAACACCAGACGCGGCAGCCCCACTGCTAGCAAGAGTGAGAGTATGCTCTTTAGTGAGGGGGCAGCACCAACACCTGTAATTTGCAGGAGCAGCAGAATCAGCAGCAGCAGCAGCAGCAGCAGCAGGTGGATTAACAGCAGGTAGTCTACCTTTTATCTGCATGCTGTTTGTTTATTGTTTTTCTATTTGGTTGTCTTTTGCTAGCGGAGCTTCTACTAAAACATACACCGTCTTGGTGAAGGCTTTCTACCCGTCTATACTTCTATCCCTCCTCTGTCTCTGTTTCGCATGCACACAGCATTTATCTATTTCTCCGCCGTTGCTTATTTCACTGTCTCCGCATGAGTGTCTCCTTCTCTGCTTATCTTTGTCTCTTATTCTGTATGCAACTAACTACTGCCTCACCGTTGCTCTTTCTTTTGCCTCTGCTGCTGTTTGTTTCTGTCTCTCTGTTTGTCTGTGTTTGTCTCTGTCTCTCTCCGCCTCTCTCTGTCTCTGCCTCTGTCTCTCTCTCTCTGCCTCTCTGTATTTGTTTGTGTTTTTCTGTGGTGCATGTATATTTCTTTTTCTTTATCTCGCTGCCTATTCAGCTGCTGCTTCCCTTCTGTCTGTTTCTCCTTGTCAGACTGGATATGGTACATGGGCCCTTCGGCCTCTTCATAAACTTAAAAACATTTAATTCTGTTTCCTTGGAGTTGCTCCCAGCCGATGCTGCCCTCAGCGGCTCTCGGGTGTATGTACACCTCAGCTCCAACGTCCACGAACTAAATGCAACAACAGCAAACAATAAAAGAAAAACACAAAATGACTCGACAACAGAAGATAGTGGGGCAGCAGCTGCAGCAAATAAACCAACAAAAATGGGTATTGCTGTTGAAGGGGGGTACGTACGCCACACCTTGTTGCTGCGGCTGCAGTTTCTGCACCAGTTGCTGCAGTGGCCGTTTCATACGCTGCTGCTTCCCTTGTGCTGCTGTTGTTGCTGCTGCTGCAGCGCGGGGAGGGTATGCGATGCGTAGCAGGCTCGCTTCCTCGTGTGGTTGTTGTCTTCTCCGCGGATGTTGCAATTGCTGCTGTTGTTGCTGCTGCTTGTAGTGCCTTTGCTCTTGCTGTAACTCTTGCTTTTGCTGCTTCCGTTGCTGCTCGCCGAGCTGCTGCTGTGGGGTTCTTGCAGTTGTTCCTGCTTGTTTTAGTCCGTTGCTGCTGCTAATGCTGCTGCTAATGCTGCTGCTACTGTTACTGCTGGTAAAACCGCTGCTGCTGCTGCTGCTGCAGGTTTAGCGCGGATGGAGACATGATTGATCCTTCGGGGAACTTCGCTGCTGTGGAGCCGACGATATCCTACCGCCTCTGTGTGTATAGTGCAGCAAGTGCAGCAGCAAGTGCTGCCGTGGCTAGGGGGTTGGCTGATGTGTACCGCAGGTGCAGCAGCAAGCTGCACCAACAAAAACGTGCAGAGGTGGATGAGGAAGGGCAGGAGCAACAGCAGCAGTGGCGGAGCGACGTTATGCTGCTACAGCAGTATCAGGAACAGCTGCTGCAACAGCTCTCTTTTCTTTCAATAGACGACCCGGATGTTCCTGCTGCTGTTGCTGCAGCAGCAAAGCATCTCGCAGAGGCAAAGCACTCGGTGGCTGACCCTGCGCCGTCTGCTGCCTGGGTCGAGGAGATTCTTGTGAGTCTTCTTGTCTGTATTGCTGCCAGTGTTTTTGCTGCTGCTGTTTTTGCTGTGCACTTGGGTTTGCTGCTGCAGCATACCACGTTGCTTCCGAATCGGCCTCTGTGGCTGCGTCCGTTCCTTTGGCTGCTTTCGCTGTGTGTTTGCCTTTTCTGCTGCTGCTGCCGTTTCCTTTATGTGTAGGGGAGAGCTCATTGAGCTCTGGAGGGTCCGCCTGGTACTGCTGCTGTTGCTGCTGTTACTGCTGTTGCTGCTTTCTTCATGTGCCCGTGGCTGCCCTGCGGTGTACGTGCAGCCGAGCAAGTACGCTCAGGATTTGCCAGTTGTAGACAACCCGCCAAAGATAGCCCCTTCTAACTGGAAATGCGCAGACTGCGGCGCATCAACTAACCTTTGGCTCAATCTCTCAGATGGGTGAGGGGCGGGTGCCTGATCGTTGCTGCTGCTCTTGCTGCTGCTGTTGTTCTTAATGCTGCTGTTATTGCTGCTGCTTCTACTGTGCCAGCTGGTGTTGCTTTTGTTTCATTGCATCGTTGGCTGTTGTTGCGATTGTTGCTGATGTATCTGCTGTCCGTACAACTTGTGCGCCTGCTGCTCTTGCTGCTGCTTCTGCTGCTGCAGGTTCATTGGCTGCGGGCGGAAGTTGTATGGAGCTGGCGGCGGGTGCGCGGATGGGCGTGAAGGCGCTGCGATTAGACACTACAAGGTGCTGCAGCTGCGGCTACAGTTGCTAGTGTTGAACTGGTTTCTTTTTGTGCTGCTGTTTGTTGTGTATTTGTATGTTGTGTTCTTTGCCTCCTCGCTGGCATGTGTTGTCCCCTTCTGCCTCGTCTCTGTTGCTGTGCTGTTGCTGTTGCTGCTGCTGCTGCTGCTGCTGCTGCTGCTACTCTCTCCGTCTTATCTTTGGCAGGCGGCCTCTCTGCGCATTTGTGTTTTCTTTGCGCCTTTCTCGGGGTTGTTTCCCCTTAAAGCATTTATCTCGATGTTCGTTCTTCATGTTTGCTTATTTCATTATCTGGCTCTGTTGTGTTTCAGCAGACACCGTGTTGTTGCAGTTGAGTCTGTGGCGAAGCTCTATTCAGTTTCTTGTGTTGTCCCCGTACTGTCTGCTTCGTGGTCCATCTAAAGATATATATA
>CAJFCY010000589.1:0-12353 GCA_904066265.1 Eimeria zaria
GCCAACAGGTGTCCTGCGGCCCGCGATAAGCGATATTCGAAATCCTACTTCGCTCCTTCCACATAGATTCCTGCTGTAAGAGAGGAGAGAGAGCACCTTTCATACCCATATCTTCCGCTTGCCGTGCTGCAGCGCGGTTGCTGCTCGTTGGGGCCCCGAAGCCTTGGGCAGCAGGCCCTCGGGGGCCCGGACGCTGTCCCGTGAGAAGCTTGCCCGCTCTTACTTCCCATTGATGCGCTTCAGGAGAGACGGAACTCAAGGATCTTTGCTACCCGCAACACTGCTGTTGCAGCATCGACTGCTGCTGGCGCAGCGGCTACTTCTGCTGTTGCCGCCGTTGCTGCACACAAGCGGCGAGCTTCTCAGTTCGTGAGAATGGGAGATGCTGGCGTTCCCACCTCTCCCGTTGTGTTGGACACTCAAGAAGCCTTCCAGCAGCAGCAGCAGCAGGACCTAGTGCACGGCCAGGAAGAAGCATTGCAGCAGAAGAAGCAGCAGGAGAAGCGTGAGCGTCGCCGACAGCAGCAGCTGAGGAAGCGGCAGCAGCAACAAAAAAAATCTTGCCGCCCTGAGCCTGTCTCTGTCCCCCCAGAGATGCTGGGTGCCGCACTGGAGCGGCAACACGTTGACTCCATCTACGCGAAAATCGCCCTCCACTTCAGCAACACACGGTCCAAATCCCTGAACCCTAAACCCTTGACCCTGTGCCGTCACGTTTGCTACACTCATTCACTGATAGTGACCCCAAAAGCTAGAACCCTAAACTGTAGGCCTGCGGTGTGTCGGTAACTAACCCCACATATTGAGAGGCGTTTCGCATGAGGCCCCTGGCCACCGCTTCGTCCCTGTACGTATATCCAATGGACTACACCTACATAAAGAAGATGAACAAATAGGTGAAGAGAAGAAATATGGAACGATGAATGCACGCCGATTATGTACAGGAATCGCCCTTGGCCCCGCGTTGCTGCCTTCATCGAGTCATTGCCCCCTGACGCGCTCGTGGTGGACGTAGGGTGCGGTAACGGCAAGTACCTCCACTGCAGACCCAGCTGCAGCAATAACAGCAGCAGCAGCGATAGCGGCAACAGCTCCATTTCCTACAGTTGCCTGTCCATAGGCCTTGACAGATCCCCAGAACTGCTGCACTGCGCCTTGGAGCATCCGCAGGGATCCTTGGGGTCCCGTCTACTGCAGGCAGACTGCTTGCACACGTGCATTAGAGACGGTGAGGATTTAGCACCAAGAGTTTAGGGTTTGGGGTTCGGAGCTCACTCGAGGTCTGTGGGACCTTAATAATTATAGTGTGTGTGCGTAACCCTCAGAAGTTGCCGACGGTGTCATTTGCATTGCTGTCCTGCACCACCTGACCACTGAAGCGAGAAGGTCAGTTATTTTGTTGTTGTTGCAACTGCTGCCGCTACCGTTCCTGAGGTTGCTGCTGGTGGTGATTATGCTGGTGGCCAAAGTATGGTCAAGATATCGTTGCTGGGGCGGAGGGAACTAGGCAGCGCAACACTTGACGTTTTGCTGCTACGCATCCTGATCCGCTGCTGCGACAGTTGCTGCTGCCTTAGTTGCTGCTACCACCATCCAAGAGCCCCAGAGGTAGCATTCCCCACAATAAATTGAATATCATCATTATCAGTGCCATCGCTGCAGCAGCAATTCATGCTTCTCTTGTTGCTCCTTGTGATTGTGCGTACAGACAGCAAGCCTTGGGGGAGCTGGCACGCATAACGCGCCCTGGAGGCCGCATTTTAATCTATGTGTGGTACGGGAAACCCTGAGCCTAAGTCGTTGATTTCGATCATAACACTATCCCCTTACTACAGCGCTAAACGCTAATTGAAACCCAAATCCTAAACCCTGAACCCTACCTGTGCCTTAGCTCTCACCTCTAAGCAAACTGTGTGACCGTCGCATGCATACGGAGCTCCTTCACCTGTCTGCGGACTTTCAGGGCCCTGGAACACGAGGCTGGAAGCGTCGGAGAACGCAAATTCCCTAGCCAAGACGGTACGGGAGTGCTGCTGACGTCAGTTTTGCCACTGCTGCTACGTGCAACTAAGTTGCTTGGGTTTCTCTACACTGAACCACGACTTTGTCGTGCTTTCTTGTTGCTTCTGCTGCTACAGTTCTGGTGCCTTGGGTGTATCAAACGCACTATGAGCGGGCTCGTGAGGCCTCCATGACCGTCAGCAGCGCTGCAGCCGTGCCTGCTGCTGGGGGCCCTGCGGCTGTTTCTGGGCTGCCTGCGTCAGCCTCTGTTGATAGGGAGGAGACGTTCTATCGCTACTATAGAGTGTTCAGTCGAGAAGACCTGCTGGGGCTCTGCGCCAAGGAGGAACGCGTCAAGGTGCTTGACTGCTACAACGACACAAACAACTGGGCTGTGCTCCTTGAAAGGCGCGCCAACTGACACAGTTACGTTCCTCAACCTTCACCGAGCACCCAGGGGACTAAGGAAACACTCTGGAGCTGCATGTTGCCTCAGAGGGCCTCATGGGCAGACCGCCTGAATAGACCCCGCAGCAGAGGGAGCTGTAAGGACAAGATGGACACTGCAGCAACGTTCTGATGCAGACTGTCACAGTCGTTAGGGAAGGCTTTCCAAAACTTACAGTGAATAACATATCCCCACTATGAAGTGGTCAGAATGCTCGGGAAAAGCCTCTAACTTTCGTGCATTGTCGTTTACTGGAGGGCACGCATATCAACAGCCGAAACCGTAGCCACACACAAAGTAGCCGGAGACACAAACGCGCAGAAGCACGAGGAGACAGACGGAGCGCAAAACGAACAGAAGGGCACTTAGACTGAAGAGTGGGAGGCAGGCCAAAAATAGAGGAAGGTGGGAGAACCCAAAATAAAGGTAGGAGGACCAACAGATACCGGCCGGTACCACCACGGGAATGTAGCGGTTGCGAGAGACAGTAAGCCCGTGTGAACCAATAGCTATGGGCTGTAGAGTTCGATGCGAAATATCTACCCCAGCGTCCACACCGCCTTTTTGGCGCCAAGGCGTCTTGAAAGTTTGCGTGTTCCTATTGATGTCCGTGTGATACGATTTGAAAGATGCAGCGTGTGCTTAGGGGTTCAAGTGTCGGGATTTGGGCTCTGAGACTTCGATAATGTTGCCTTTTGTGTGGTCCTGTCTCTGCCTACACGCTGTGGGACTGCCCCCGTGATGTCAGACTGTCGTTTCTGTCTTTGCGCTCTCTATCTGTGCGCCTCCCCTGCCTGCGTCTGTCACTACCAACCCTTTTATTTCTGTGCGCTTGTGCTTATTTGTCTGTATCCCCTCGCGACTCTCGTCCCCCCCGTTGTGCTCTTCTGTCTCATCCGTCCTTCCCTCTGACGTTCAACATGGCGCGCTGCAGCTCGAGCACCGCTGGCTGTCTCTCTTCACACAGAGAAGTCGTCACGGTACCTCAAACTTGACACGCTCCCTTCCCCACGCCTTCACACAATGACACCTACAAACTGAAGACAGCTGAAGGCTCATCCCGTTGAGCGTCCGGCGGCAAATCGCAGGCTACTTCAGCGGCAGCAACAAGGGCTGGTGCTGCTGCTGCTGCTGCTGCTGCTGCTGCTGCTACTACTGCCGCTGGCGGCCAGGCAGGGATCGAAAGGACAAATAGCCACAGCCTGGCGAGTAGTGGCTTGCTACCTGCTAGCCACGGCTCAAAACGCCGCTTAACTAAACCGCCCACACGTTAACGGGGCCTCTCGCCCACCAAGGCGGTTCTGCAGCGAAGAAAGAAACAGAACGTGAAGTGCTAGCTACTCCAATCGCTTCTGCACTTGCTCCTGCCTCTGCTGCAGCAGTAGCAGCAACAGCAGCGATAACAAAGATACATACATGCTTCACTTCTTAGCGCCTAAGAAGGCAGCCATGTTGCTTAGCTGTTGCATCCAGCTAATGCCTCCTGCTGGCCCCTCTTGCTGCTGCTGCTGCTGCTCCGGCAGGCTGCTCTGAGAACTGCTGCTTTGCTGCTGCTGCGGCTGTTGGTGCCAAGACTGCGGCTGCTGTTGTTGCTGCTGCCACGGCTGCTGCTGCTGCTGCATCGGAGGAACTTGCTGCTGCTGCTGCTGCTGCTGCTGCTGCTGCTGCATCGGAGGCACCTGCTGCTGCTGCTGCTGCTGCTGCAGAGGATCGGGTGACCATTGCTGTTGCTGCTGCTGCGGCTGTTGTGGTGGTGGCTGCTGCCATGACTGAGCCATTCCAAATTGCGGCTTAACTTGCGAAGGTTGCTGCTGCTGCTGCGCCCAGCCTTGCTGGAGTTGTGGCTGCTGCCATGATGGCTGCTGCTGCTGCTGTGGCTGCTGCTGCTGCTGTGACTGCCAAGGTTGCTGCTGCGGCCACGCTTGTTGCGGTGCAGACCCCGACAACTGCTGCTGCTGCTGCTGCGGCTGCCACTGCTGTTGTGGCTGTTGCTGCTGTTCAGGTGCTGCATGCGACGGTGCTGCTGCAGATCCCGAGTGAGGGGAGGGGCCAAGAAGCCCAATCATTCTGAGTAGTACACAACAGCACACAACATGGAGAGGGACTTACTTCCTGCTGCAGCTAGAAGCTAACGACTTCTGCTGATGATGGCTGCACTGCAAAATATGACAAGCGATGCTAGCAAATGCTCAAACACCAACGCCTGCGCCAGAGAAGCGATGAAGATAGGCATTTGCAACAGGGTGCCACAACATCAGCATCAGCAGCTGCCGTTGTAAGGGGAGCGACAGACATACACAGAGTTGCTGTTCCTGAGATGCTGCGGGAAGAGATATCTGTACTTGTCGAAGACTTGGAACCCGGGGGGAACAAAGTACAGAAATACGCCACCGGGCAAACATGCCACGCCAGCCTGAAGTTGCGAAAAGACAGGTAACATGCAAACCGAACCAGCTGCAGCACGGCTTACATCAGCAGCAGCGGATCTGAGAGCAACACCTGCACTGATACCATCGAGGCAGCAGCAGCAAACCCTCAAAAGCGATTTTAAAAGTAGCACCACATTCGTCTCAACAGCTGCAAGGGTGACAGCACTTGTCGATGCGGGTTCTTCAGCAGTAGGAAAGGGAGCACCAAAAAAGAAACAGCAGCAACAGTAGCAGCAACGTCAGCACCTACGCACCCTCTCTTTGGACCTGAAGTATGACAGGTATTCATTGAAGGAAGCTTCGTTCTCAGGTGAGGCTGGTTGCAGCAACACTGCCGCATCCATGGGCTTGAGGGCCAACTCCTCGCACTTGCTGCGGTGGCTGACGTTCAACATGCTTTGGAGCTGCGCAAGAACGTACCATAAGCCCCAAACCCTGAACCCTAAACCTTAAAGCCAGCGTTTTGGACATGCTATGGAGGCTGCGAAAAAGGCGATTCAGGGAAGAGAAAAACATTTACGCCATCTGAACAAGACTGGCTAGCAGCACTAGAAGTAACACAGGTGCATACCTGCTGCATCTCCAGTGGGACCTCCCCTTGTAGACAAAGGGCAGTGACGGCAACCTTCTTGCGGTCATTACGCCCCAAAGTCCACCTCCACTGAGCACCAGCGCCACAGGGGGCTCCCGGGGCCCCAGCTCCTGCTGGTGCTGCTGGGAGGCCCGACGACGCAGCAGGTGCACCAGCAGGAGAAGAAGAGAAATCCTTGATAAAAGGAAAGCCCTGTCGTGCCCGATGCTGCTGCAGCAGTGGGAACAGCAGAAGCGGCTCGCGAACGACTGGAACTTCGATATGCTGCTGCTGCTGCTCCGGCTGCTGCTGCTGCTGCTGCTGCTGCGGCGGCGGCTGTGGCGGCAGCAACAGACCGTTGTGACCGTCCCGGCGATAAAGCTGCAGAGCAAAGCGGCAGCGGCACACCTCGCTGTTTCTGTTATTGAGAGAACATAGACAGCACACAGCCGGCTCGTGTGTGCATCCTTAGATGCTCCCTTTCGTCGTTTCTTTCCTTTGCTAAGTCAATTTACCCGGGTCATCAGCTCAAATGCACCTCCAATGTACACACATTCTACATGTAACCTTCTTCGTCATGAAATACACCAGTAAGGAAACAAACGGGAGACTGAAAAACCAGCGTTCCTTTTTTTTACACGACGACAGGCTCAACATTCAGTGCCGGACTTGCAAACAAAGCCCCAAAAAGACGCATGCATGTGCAATTGAATCTGCATACTAAACGCCCATCTCTACACCTTTGTAAATCCAGTAGCAAGTGGATGAGAATCATCGAAGCCACTTCTTCAAAGACTCTCCCTGCGGTTGCTTACCGTATCCTCGTCGTGGCCCCAGTCTCTTATCCGCGGATCCCCATCGCGCCGCTCATCATCCTGTGAACAAAACCCTGAACACTAAACCAGAGATTCTAAACACCGAATAAACAGCCGGTGGTCCAAGGCTTGCACAGGTCAAAACCGTCGCTCGCATCTTATATCCAGTATTGACAGTTCTTTGCCATTTCCACTACGGATCCGGAGTGTGATGGTTCATACTGTTTAGGGTGTTTGGATTTGGCCCTTACCACCGGCCTCATTGGCTGCCTGCCTCTTCTGTCCCAATCTCTGTCGCTTCGGTTGCCGCCCCTCTCCGTGTGTTGCTTGCCCCTATTCAGACGCCTGCTGCTGTTGCTGCTGCCCCCAGCAGCAGCAGCAGCATGCGCTTCACTGCCCGCCTCCGAGCCCGCATCGTCTGCTCCGCCGACGCGGGCTCCGGCGCGTCCCCGTTGGTACTCTACGCGAACGCACCGGCCCACTGCGGGTTCGCAGCAACAGCAAACGCAGCAGCAAAAAAAACATGAACGTAACAAGTCTCCCACTGAGGCATGCAACAAGCGCCGAAACAGACAATACCTAAACAACCCCCGATAACAGACATAAGATGGTGCGAGACAGCACAACTCAGCAACCCACAACAAATGGCGCAATCACCACAAGTTCTCGCTAGCGCATTATCTGGCTTAAAATACGTGCGCGTGCTTTAATATCCTCACTGAACGTCTTTCCATTGAGGGTTTCAAAGCAGCGTCTGGCGTCCTCAGCGTTTTTGTAGAGTACGAAGGCGTAAACGGCGTTGGGCCCCACCCGTTGGTTGACTCTGAGGGCGACGCTTTCTACTTCGCCGCATTGCGAAAAAAAAGCCCTCACGTCTGCCTCTCGTGCCTCCTTAGAGACGTTGTGAATGTACAGATTGCGGCCCCCCGTTGAGCTTTGCCGAGGGGGTCCCTCGGTACGACCCCGGCCCTCTAAAGTCCACGAAGGAACACCTCCAGACGAACCGGCGCCATCTTCCCCACTCCCAGACCCTGGACCCATTGCAGGCGGGGGGCCCAATACGGGAGGAGGCAGCCCTGGCCCACCCGCGCCAGCCAACAGGGCTTGGGGCGGGTATGGCAAGCCCGGCAGTAGAGGCGGTAGGGATCCCCCCGCATTGGGCCCCCCTGGAAAGGCACCAGTGGGGAGACCTCCTACGGAGGGGGGGCCTCCAGGGAGGGAAGGGGGCCCTCCTGAAAGGCCCGCCGACGCGCCATGGGGCGCTTGGAAGCTCCCGTCCATCTCTGCAGGTAGGGGGCCCCCTGTGGATGCAAGAAGGGGCCCCGACACAAGAAATGGCGCACGGCGAGGCGGCAGAAAAGGAGGCGGAGCTGAGGGCCCCTACGGTGGCCGATTGGGGACAGACAGACAGCGAGAGCAACGAGAGGCTGGGGGTGTAGTGCCTAGCACTACAACGTGCCGGAATTCGAAAAGAGAAGACAGCTATTACAATAGACAAATGAATTTAAAACATAATAGGGCTTAATTATTCCGCATTGCGGGAATTCTCCCGTGCCCAGTGGGAACAAGGCACATGTGGCAGTGATTGGGGCTGGATGAGACTGCGAGAATAGAGCGGGAACGCGCAACGACGGGAACATCACATCTGGTAGGGAACTCGAGACCCCTAAAGTCAATATATTTTGGGCTTTCACGTGCAACCAGAACCGACTTCAGTGTCTGACTAGCGTTTGCACCTAAAGGTGAGTCGCCATTTCTGCTTTATACCACCTGAAGCAACGCTGAGCTCGTTACAACCGGGGCTGTAGAGGGAAATTCCCCTACTGCTCAGTTGACTAACTCCAAGATAACACTCAGTTCTGAACCGCATACAGATATAAAGAGAATGACAAGCTGCGTGTGCACCCAAGGAATGACCGGCCGGAAAAAGCACCCTTGTGTAGCATGCCCTACGTGCAGTTGAGATGTGCCCTACGTGCAGTTGAGGCGTGTACACCGACTGGTGCGCAGACTACCTACTAACAGACAGGGAAGTGTTCAACAGTTGCCTATTGAGTTAGTCCGTGCAGCAAAAGGGGGCTTGGATATGTCTAGATATGGGGCTGCCGTGCAGCACTAGTTGCAGCGAGTTGCGCTACAACACATGCTGGGCTGCCCCACCTCCCCGTGCGTAGGCAGCCAAACGGTAGCGCTATGGTTTCCTAAGCTCTGGGGGAGGAGGTAAGCTGTTTTTACGGACACTTTTCTTGTATGTTTTTTGGCTTTCGCAGCTCACGAGAGCCCTCTGATACGATGAAGGACTCTCGTTAAGCTTGGTGTCACCGCATGGTTCTCAGCGAAGGGTGCGCACACACCCCACCGCTGTTGCCCGGAAGTTCAAAGGGTAGCAGTAACTAGTAGAAAAAGAAAAATAAAATAAGAAAAAGCAAACAAGCGTTTTGCTCACTCGTTGTCAAGCATATCCCTCTTCTCGTTACAATTATGGAGATAGTTCATGATCTGCCCTTGTGTGGGGAGGTTACAGACGAGTTGAAGTGCCGCAGAGAAGAAATAAACCCAATTTCTGCATCTTATCTTGAGGAGAGTTCATTTCTATTGAAACCAATCGGTAAAGAATGCCTGTGGCTCTGCCGGCCATCCAAATACGATGGACGCCGCGATGTGGATGCAGTGGAGGACTTCCGAGCTTCCCTGGACTGGTATCTGCGCCTCCAAAACGCGTCCGAAGAATTACAATTAGCATTGTTATCTTCTTTATTAGAAGGGAACGCTCGACGATGGTGACTACACCTAGCCAAAGGCTCCAACTTCCCGGAGCATATAAAGACCATGGAGGCTTTCTGCAACTAGTTACGATGCAGGCTTTTTTCCAGGTCTGAAAGGGAACGACCTCTAACGGAACTGAGAAAACTGAAGCAGAGAACGCTGTCGATAGAACGGTGTATCGAGAAATCTGAGTTACTAGTGATAAGAAGCCCACTGGTAGACCACGAGCTTCTGTAGAATTAGTTCATCGCAGGGATATCTTCAGGAGAGAGGCAATCTGACCGGTTGGGTGGCGGGAAGGGAGCACCAGGTGGATAAGGTCGAACTTGCCCCGATGATGAAATATTTTCGCATAAAGGAAAGAAAAAATGCAACTTAAGCAGCTCTAGCTGGGAAGGGAGAAAACGAGTTTAGAAACTATTCGGATTTGGAGCCCGTATATATTGGGGCTGTGCGTAGCATGCCTTCCTGGAGTCGAGCCGTGCACGGCCCAGCAGTTGAGACGTTCAGACGTGCGCTTTAGACGCGTTCACAGACTGTTGCGTAGGCTACCTACTAGTGGAGAAGGAAGTGTTCAACAATTGCCTATTGAGTTAATACATGAAGCAAAAAGGGGGCTCGGATGTGCCTAGATTTGGGGCTGCCGTGCATCACGAGTTGCAACGAGGTGCGCTGCAACATATGCCGGGCTGCCCCAACTCCCCGTGCTTACGCAGCTGAGCGGCAGCGCTATGGTTGCCTAAACTCGGGGGAGGAGGTAAGCTGCTATTACGGACTCTTTTCTTAAGTACTTGGCTTTTTCGCAGCTCACGATAGTCGTTTGATAAGATCAAGGACTCTCGTTACAACAGCAGAATAGGCAAAATGACGACTGTAAAATGTGACCTTAAGTCTGAAATGGGCCACACTGCCATGATACGGGACTTCTGTGTTGGACAAGCCCGCCACGACATGATCCTAGGTATGACGTGGGTGACCCAGTGGAGGGCGCGCATACGCCCCCCTGATGACAGCGTTGAGGCCTACGTGCCAGGAACTACTGAGAGAGTGCACCTCACAGCACTTCCAACTGCATTTACGTCCTCAAATGTGCAAGGAGTCGAGTCAGTGTCTCATGGAAAGGGGAGCAATGAGGCTCCAACGCAGCGCAGAGGCGCTGCAGGATGCGATGGAGAAATGCATGCACTCCGTCGCGATAGTATTACCAAGACCGCAACTTTGCGGGAGTCGATCCAGTTTACACCCGCGGAGCAGCAGAAGCGGGCACAATTGAAGGAAGAGTTCTCAGATGTACTAAATGTCAAAGAGTTACCGGCGGGCTGGCCACCCGCTACACGCTCAATGCACCGCATCGAACTCATCCCTGGAGCAGCCCCAAGCTTTGTTCCAAGGTACCGACGACCCCCTCAACTTGAGGAGGAAATTGAGCGGCAAACAGATGAAGTGTTAAGAAAAGGCAAGGTTCAACCATCAACTACTGCTTTTGGACATAACCTGGTGTTGGAAAAGGAAAAGGACGGAAGGTGAAGCATCTGCGTCGACATCAAGCCACTCAACAAAGTCACGGTGAAACAGAAGTTCCCGATGCTCAGGATCGACGAACGTCAGCCGAGAGTAGACCTCCGTACGTTTATTTTATTTTTGAATTTCACTACAATGGTTAAACTGACGCTTTCTTAATGCGGCTCTGCCGCGCATATTAACATGTCAAGGCCCCACTTAGGGCCTTTAAAAATGTTCTCTCACGGCGCCTACCCATGATTCGACTGGCAGTTAACGTAGCGGACGCAGGGAACTTCATGCTACCAGGCTACCTCTGCTGTGGCCCAACTAGCACCCCAACAACATTGAAGCCCGTACCATACAAGGTCTTATTGGTCTTGGAATATCAAGTTTGTTCGACATTGTACTCCCTGTGCATATACAGCTCGTTCTTGAGAAATAAAGTTCCGCACCCACAACGAGCCACGAACAGATCGAAGTAAAGCTCAGGTGCTCCGCGACGAAGCCTGTCATCACCTGCACCTAGTCTGGGAGAAGCTGATAATGGTTTAAACAAAGACGTGCAATAATATCACCGCATACACGGCATCAGCACTCAAAAAAGGTCCAGACAAGCCTGGATTCCCCTGAATACCCAATACATATACCTTTTGCCTCGGCGGATGGTGTAAGTACACTGCGGAAATTCTTAAAGCACGTGCGCCGGATCCGGACTTCGTCGCTTACCGAGAAGTTATCCCTTTAATGTACTCAGGTGACGCGCCTTAAATCAAAGATTTCAGACGCATACCACCACTTGCTGCTGGTAGACGCAGCATCACGGTAGCTGGCTTCCACTGACGCTTTTACAGGACGGCATGCATCGATATTGTTTGTGGCCTCACCAAGTGGCATCTATAACCCGGCATGGGGCACTCCCAATAGAGACAGTCGATAATCCACGCAATTGTTAGACATCACTAAAAGAGCATGAATCAAAAAGTCCTCGTCAGGGGTAGCTGGAGAAGGACTCGCGTGTCCAGTGCGTATTGCCACTTCCTCGTACTTTGTCAAGCCCTCGATGCAAGGGGCCGCCAGTTTGCGACGCAAGGGACCGCCAGTTACCAGAGGGGGTGCCTTCGTCACTGTTTGGCTAGAGCTCCCTACCGCAACATATGCGAATAATAACAAGTACTGCCTCGTTCATTCACACGGCTATCACGCCCTGTTGGCATACGGATGCTCATATAGTTCGTCGGTGATCGGGTAGCGGAACCATGCGCGACATATGTCGGGAGGACCTCAGGTCTGCAGTCAGCGGCTGCACTGAAAACCACACGCTCCTCACAACTTAAGCTCTTTTCGCCAGGCACATCCCACACTTTGGACCGAAAATTTCACGTTCGTTGTGTGCTGCCACCACCAACACATCGGCTCCGGTGGTACATTTACGTGCCTGCAGAGAACCACTCGTAATTCTCCAGTGAGCGGAAATAAAGAAATATAAATCATGGCACAGTGTAGAGAGAGAGGAAACGTGGAGCCGATTGCTGATCCTACATTGTTTTTCCTTTCGAACGTCGCATTTGGGCAAGAAAACACATCGAGTAAACTAGTTAAAAAGCGGTACCGGCAGGGTTCGAACCTGCGACCTTGTGGTTAACAGCCACACGCTCTAACCTGCTGAGCTACGGAACCGTGGCGCCCGCCACCATTTCGATATGTTCATCACGGGTTTCCGATATTGCAGACCCAACAACAAGCGGTGGACTGCAGGTGCCCAACTCTGGCAGCTAAAGGCCACTGTAGTTTCCCTGTTTGTGTTAAGGTGAAGAATAGGA
>CAJFCY010000590.1:0-12098 GCA_904066265.1 Eimeria zaria
TCTTTCGCAAAAGAAGCACATGCGCCGCTCAGTACGTCTTTCCGGCTTTTTGGGTGCGGAATTCATTGGCTGACGTCGGTTGCTGCCTCTCGTCCCCTTCAAAGCTGGTGTAGTGTTCACAGCCCCAATATCCATATGCTACAGATCCGAAGCGTTTCAAAATACCCTTTCTCCCTTCTCAGCTAGAGCTGCTGAAGTTGCATTTTTTTCTTTCTTTGATGCGAAGATATTACATCATTTGGGTAAGTTCAACCTTTACGCCTTGGCGTTCCCTCTCCGCCGCCCAACCGGTTACGGATTGCCTCTCTTCTGGAGCTACCCCTGCGATGAACCAATTATACAGAAGCTCCTGGTCTACTGCTGGGCTTCTGATCACCAGTTTCTCATATTTCTCAACATGCCGTTTTATCGATAACATTCCCTGCCTCGGTTTTCTCAGTTCCGCTAGAGCTTGTTCCTTTGCAGACCTGGGAATAAACCTGCATCGTAGCTCCACGCGGAAAGCCTCCATGGTGCTTATATACTCCGGGAAGTTGGAACCTTTTGTTAGGTGGAGTCACCATCGTCGTGCGTCCCTCTCTAATAAAGAGGGTGCCAATACTAGTTGTACTTCTTCAGGTGCCTTTTGGAGACGCAGACACCAGTCCAGGGAAGCTAGGAAGTCCTCCACTGCATCTGCATCGCGCCGTCCATCGTATTTAGATGCCCGCAGAGCCAGAGGCATTCTTCATGAAGTGTTTTTGTTGAAAATGAACTTTCCTCTGGGCGTGATGCAGAAATTTGGTTCATTTCTGCTGTGCTGCACTTCCATTCATCTGTTGCCTCCCCACACGAGGGCAGACCGCGATCTATCTCCATAATTGCAACGAGAAAAGGGATATGCTTAAAACAACGGGCGAGCAAAATGCTTGCTTGTTGTTTTTTCTCTTCACTTATTTTTTCCTTTTCTTCTTCTACTAGTTACTGCTACCCCTTGAACCGCTGGGCAACAGCGGTGGGGATCGGTGTGCGCACCCTTCGCGCAAAACCATGCGGTGCTACGAAGTGTAATGCGAGTCCTTGATCTTATCAAAGGACTGTCGTGAGCTGCGAAAAGCCAACTACTTATAAGAAAAGAGTCCGTAAAAGCAGCTAACCTCCTTCCCAAGAGCCTAGGCAGCCATAGCGCTGCCGCTCGGCTGCTACGCACGGGGTGTTGGAGCAGCCCGGCACCTCGCTGCAACTCGTGCTGCACGGCAGCCCCATATCTAGGCACATCAAGGCCCCCTTTTGCTGGAGGCACCAACGTAATAGGCAATTACTGAGCACTTTTTTATCCGTTGGTAGGTAGTCTGCGCACCAGTCGGTGTACACGTCTCAACTGCACGTGGGGAATGCTTCAACACGTCTCAACCTCACCTAGAGCATGCTACGTACGCGTTGTAGGGGACGAGCGTGCTAGACACACTACTCATGGTAAAAGGACGATGAGTATAGTTGCGACAGGGTCTAATGCCACTCCAGCCTTTCCAGATTGCGGGAGGAAGATCCTCAGTATGGGAGAACGAGTTAATGCAGGGGCGTATTAAGGGAGGATGTGCCAGCAGTCATCACCGGAGTAGTGTGAGTCAATGTCTATGTATCTCGCCCTACATGCCGTTGAGACGCGTACTCCTACTGGTGCTCAGTTTGCCTACTAACGGATGAGGAAGTGTCTAGCGATTGACTATTGAGTTATGGCATGCAATATTTTCATTCGTGCTGCACGGCAGCCCCACGAGCTGCGGGGAGATGAGCTGCAACTCGTGAAGCGGCTGCCATCTCTCCCCGTGCGTAGGCAACCGAGCTGCCTAACTTCCTCAGCCCTGAGGCTGAGGAAGTTAGCCAGCTGCTTTTTGGGACTCTCACCTTAAAACTCTTGACTTTTTGCAGCTCACGACAGTCCCCCAATAAGGTGAAGGACTCTCGTTACAGTCTATACCGGCACGAATCGGTGAGTCACTGCACGCGACGGGGAGGAGCAGGGGACTGCACGCAGCGGCCTCCTACGACGACTGCGCACCGCCAGAGGGTGATACTCTACTGTAGGGGTGGGAGGAAACAATGCGGAACGAGAACTACTGCAAACGTTGTGTATTGTGTAGTGTGGGTACGACTGCAGAATTAAATAGCTGAGGTGGCTGCCAATACCTATGACACCCTCTGAGATACAGGAGCCTCGGGGAGCTTCATTAGTCCTAAGAGGAAATATCAAGAAAAGCGTTCGCCTCCACACCTTTCACGACACGATCCACACGCAGCTGCTCACCGCTAGTAGCCGTGAACATACACTCATCTAGAAGCCGACACACCCACATTGACCTCTAAACGCTGCACTGTAATAGGCCCTGTTCCGTATAATATAGTGTCGGGGCTTGAAGGGTCAACAGAGAGAGAGGCCGCTTGGTATTTCAAGTCTGAGAAGGTGCGAACTTGACGACTGGCAGGTGGTGTGAGCTACCTGTCGGCCCAACTTCTGCGGAGGAGCCAAAAGAGGGCACCAGTATAAAAGAGGAACAAATATTCCCGCAACGCAGCCAGTCTTCCATCTCCAGCTGCCGTGGCAAGCGTTGAAGAAGAGGAGAACTCTACGTAGTCTGCGGCTAAGTCCGAGCCTTCTCAGTTTGATGAGTGGTTAAAGCCTGGAGACTCTATGGCACTCCATCTGACTTACTAAAGGTGTTGAGTGCGCATCGTTAAGTATCCTGTGCCAGCCTGTCTATGGGGCTGCCACCGAACCGCCCACACGACCAGCATAATTTCTTAGTGCATGGGAAGCTACCATCAATGTTTACCATCTACCGTTCGAATCCAGATCAGTTCCACTGCCCAAATCAATGTCACAACCAGGAAATCACTAACTTGTCGGCTCATTGAAGGATAGTAATCACGTACTCCTCTACCCTCGCTCCTACGACGATGGCGGATCAGCGAGCTGCGGGTTCAGGTGAGCGTAGATGCGTATGCTTGTCAATTATCAGGCATTGAATGCACTTGCAATAGCCCTTAATTTTCCGGTGCATCCTATTCGAATCATTCTAGAGATGTTAGGGGGACCTAGAGATTTCTCTACCCACGACCTAGAAACACGGCTTCACCAAATCCGAATGGCTAAAGGAAAATCGCTGGATGGCGGCCTTCCGTTCCATATTGGGCTATTCGAGTACAAAGTTATGAACCTTCGGCCTCAATCGCGCGCCAGGTGTATTTAATGCTAAGGATAAGACAAAAGAACTCAATTAAAATCCATAATGATATAAACTATGCTCTTGGAGAGGCATTCAGCAAAGTAAATGCACAGAGAGAAAGACCAAATGACAGAGTCATAACCGGTAGGCGTGCTACACTGGGCAACAGATGCAGGGGAACTCTCAAGATGGAGGAAGGGACGAGTAGTAAGGCGACCGGAAACTGCCGGGACCAGTGGCCTGAGCAACTAAGGCATGTACCACACCTCAACGCAGGAGCGCACAGACGCGCACAGCAGAGCAGTGTCCACAGCAGCCATGGGTGATATGTGCAGCAGCCGGAACAACGGCAGTGAAAATGACCTCGGAATATTACTTAAATAATTGGTTCCACGGACTCACAGAGGTAGGACTTTGTCCTCGAACGCCTACATGGAAGGGCAGCCTGACCTCCCCGTATGACCGGAGGCCTGGTGGCAGTGCAGGGAATCCCACCACCCAGGAGCCTTGGAATATCCCATCACGTACTCAATGAAGAAGGAAACAGAGAAACAGGGGACGGATACGACCGAAACTTGCCAAAATGGGGGAGCAGGCACAGTGTGGGGAGGGGAAAAGCTGTAGTGCACAGGCACTACAATGGATCTCTGGCGTGGCGTCTAGAGGCCTAGTATCACGGAAAGGGATGAATACTATAGAATATTTTAGGGACTAAGACACTTTTACATAGGAAGGAAGCTTAATAGGATCAGAGTGCTCGCTAGTCTACACCGGCCATGGGGCTGGATCCGAGGTTGGTGCTGTGACTCTGGCACTGACCTTCAGCGAGGGTCAAGATGCCAGTTCTATTATTCTGGGTTTTCTTACTTAACAATAATATGAACTCAAAGGTATAAGGCTATCTACGATAAATTGTAGCAGTTCAGCGAGAATCGTGGACTTTAGATAGTGGATGCAAAGTGTGCACTTAGTCAGAATAGCTTAGGGATCATATGTAGTAACAGTGCAAGCCAGCTGTTCCCTACAAAAGCTGTACTGCTCGGCACAGCAATGGATCACACAGAGAGCCTATAGTGGCATACTCCACGTAAAGAGCACAATACAATGCAATTTCGGGCATAAATGAGGTCGAGATTAAGCAGGTACGAGGGTTCGGCAGGTTATCAGGATCCTGGGGCGTCGTCCTGGCACTGACCCACTACAGGGAGTCAGATCACGGACACTTCTTTTCCATGTACCTGAGAACTTGAGCACGTGCTATGCTCTAATCAAGCCAAATTAGAGGGCTTTAGCATTAAACTGTGGAACAAACCTACCAGAGAGTCATATACGACTACCCCTAGTGAGTCGGTTAGCAAACTACAGTCCATTCTAGGAAAACGATGCTGAAGAATCGTTACTATGGGATCCTTCTTGGGAAGCCAAGCCACGAAGGTTTTAACCCCAGACGTGCCACATTAATTCAAGTTAATACTTATTTAACAAACGCTACCTTTTCTCTTGAGATGAGAATATGTACTGTAATGTTCCTGCTTTGGCATTTGCGTGCTCAGTAGGAGCAGCAGCGGGTTACACAACACTCTCCCTTCGCGCATGCCAGGTAAAAGTCGCTGAAGAAATACAACTTAGTTAATGCCTCACACTTGCGTTTTGTCTAAGCAGTTTGTGTGTGAATATTCATACAAGCAAAGCTTTTGCGACGTATGGCCGCATGGTCGTGCCAGGCGAGCCCCGTGGACCAGTCGTTCTGCCAATGAACAATCGGCTGCAAGTGGCCAATGAACTGTCGTTGCCACGCTACTTCGCTTTGCAATTTTTTGTCATACCTGTCAGTGCGCTTTTTAATTGCTTTGTTCTATAGTTAAAAATTACACTAAAAAACTGCTCGCGTGGATCAGGTGGTGCTGTAGATCGCGCTTAATTGCTCCGGCGGCGGGGCGGACCGCATTCGTTTTCTAATGTTTGTATGCTTCCGGAGGTATCCTTTGACTACAAGAAGAATCCCTTTGGTTTTCTTAACGCTGAGCTGGGCCAAGGAGAGGGCAACAGTTCAGCAAGTGCTAGCAAGAGGAGACTACAGTGACGTAAGACCGAGCATATCGTGGTCACAGGCGGCAAAAGGAGTTCTTTTGATGTTCTTGTAGCTTCCACGACGGGCGCAGTTGAGCTAGAGCATGAATGTTGCTGAAGGACAGAAGCTTCGCCGGCCACATATGCGAAATTGAAGCACAGACGAACGAGGCAGGAGGGAAGGCAAAGTGACGAAGCGAGACAGCTTGTACTGACTGGAGACAAAATGACACCGCGTTTTGCTTGGGTCACCAAAGTGGCCTATGTGGCATTGGTGCTTTCTGGCCTTGCCGTAGCAGCCTTCCTAGCTGTTCTATTCGGTGGGCCAAACCATAGTGGCATTCCCTTTGTTCAGCGATTCATGTTGTGATGCGTAGGCGTCTGGTAGGATAGCTCGATTCTTGCTGCTGATGTCAGCTATGCTTCTCTTCTTGGGGACTAGGAGATCAGTGTATAACAAGCACCAGCGACAAGCATGCAGCTTTTCTGTCCGTTGACTACTTTTTTTGAACTTATTCCGGGAATACCTTCTGCGTATGCTGATTGGACGTGCATGGTACAGGCTGCCTTAACTTATTTCAAGACAAGCTTTTATTCATCCCAGATAGTGAGCTTGGAACGTACAACTCACAACTTTTTAAAGCGACTGTAGCGAGGAAGAGACTGATTCGCGGATGTTAACGGCGTTTAACATTGCTACATTTGTGGCCCATGCATATATCATCATTAGTTGCTGGCATTAATTCTTTGATTTTTGATTCCTAATGTGGTGTTCTTGTAGGCCATAATTACAGAGAAGACTTACCGTACAAACGTGGCCCAGCAGTGTTCGGTATGCTGGAACTTAACAGAGAAAATAAGGATTATTCGAGCGCTTCATTAATGGCAGGTGCATAGGATCTCAGCCCATCAGGGCGTTTATATAGGCTGCCCTCTTTTTTTTCGCAGGAATGCCTTTTGAAGACGTCTACATCAATACACAGGACAACGTGAAGCTTCACGGGTGGCTCATAAAACAGCCAGAGGCTCGGAAGGCGCCAACCTTTATTTGCTTTCAGGGGAACTACGGCTGTAAGCTGCCCATATTGGCCCTTTCGTCTCGCCCTTCCCGTTTTTTCTCGTTTGCCCCTCTGTGCGTGCAAAGCTCTTTTCGGCGTGCCTATCTCTTTTACCACTATCTGCTTCCCTGACAGCTCCCCTTCGTGCGCGTCTTTGACTCTCCTTTCCGTTGACTGGCCTTCCCGTTTACTTTTTCTGTTTTCATATCTCATTCTTCGCCACTGTGCACTGATTATCCTCCTCCGCTATTCCCAGTCTTTCTTTTGCTTCTTACGTCCACCCTTTGCCTAATTGCTTCTTTCACAGTGCTTGCATTTTCAAGAGTAGGCCACGTATGGCAGTTGCACTCGTTTTCATTTCTCAAGGGACAGGGGATTAAACATACACTTTTATTGGTGGACCACATCTGTGGGAGGCCTTGCAAGCACCATACGATCCCGATCCCTTCTGATCAGCACAATCTGCGTCTAGTTGTGCTTGCCTTTGATCTTTTCGCCTCTTTGCCCGCCTCCCCTCTATTCAACTGCTCAGACCAGGGTTTTCGACTACCACATGCTCGTGCGCTTTACGACACTGGTGTCAATATTCTCCTTGTGGATTATAGAGGGTAATTATCTCGTCGTCCCCTTTACAGTCCGTGAATACACACTTGCATTTTCAAACGAACAGATCGGTCTATTGTGTTCACTCATGTATTTTTGCTGACATGCCTCCCCATGCTTTGTGCTATCTTTCCTTGTATAGATTTGGCCGTAGCGAGGGATCCCCGACGGAAAAAGGCGTATACAAAGACGCCGATGCTGCCCTAGACTTCATTTTGAACAGCGAAGACGTCAACAATGAGGACATATTCGTATTGGGCCACAGCCTAGGCGGTGCTGTGGCAGTAGATCTTGCATACCGCAGGGGCAAGGAGGTGAACATATGCATGCTGCCGTTTCTAGTGGGAGCCTGAGCATATGCTAATGGTGCTGTGATCAAGTTTGGTGGTGTGGTTGGTTCTTCTGCTGTTGCTATAGTTGCCCATGATACAGTGCTGTGGCTTTGTCAAGGCCACATCACTGTATACTTGTCGCTGGCATTTCATGCCAGATTTACTATTATACTGGCGAGGCGTTTGTATCGAAGACAGACGCCCCTGTGGCTCAACAATCCGTCCTTTTCTTCTTTGCCTGCACATGTATTCTCTTTTTCGGACTCCTGTGTTCCTACAGATCAAAGGACTGGTGTTGGAGAACGCATTCACTTCGTTAAAAGACATTGCATGTGATGCATATCCTCAACTGCGTCCTTTTAAATGGTTGGTGGGGTTGATGCAGGTCAGTGAGAGTGTCGTTCATATCCACTAGTACGCTTTTTACTATACGAAATACCTACGAAGTATCGCGTTTTAGACACAGCATTATGAGAGTATGAAATTGCGTAGAACCCGAAGCCACACGTCAGATAGGCAAAGTTATTCTTGTGGAACAGGTTTGTCTTCAAGCGCTCTAGAAGTGGGCGGAGCTTTTCGAGTTACGCATGCTCACGTTTTGCTTGCGATGTTGAATGCATACTGCACTCCTTCGAATTTACACTGGAGGAAGTTATTGCACATGCGCGCAAATGCATACATAACGAAATATAGTGAAGTTTGTGTGGGCAGGAGAGTGGCAGTTACCGTGTGTACTTGGCTGCTGCGCTTTGCTTCTCCTCAGAAGAGCAGCATGTCAAACATTGATAAAATTGGCTCTTTGACGGTGCCAACTTTCTTTCTTTGCGGCAGGGAGGACAGACAGGTCCCGCCTGAGCACACAGACAGACTTTTTGAAGTAAGAGAGGGCTGAGCACATATGGCACTTTGAGGGGTCATATATTGCAGGCTGCAAAAGTTATTCGCACTTCTCGTGATCTTGTTAGCTCTACCCTCTCGGCAGGATAATAGATGCCTCCGTGTTAAATTGTGCTGTAGTTGGGTTTTATTATTCGTTTTGTGCGCCTATGAACTTTGTTGAGAAGCTTCCGCTTCCTTTTTTACGCTATGCATGTAGTTAAATGTGCTGTTATGTACAGGCATGTAGTTCTCCCATAAAATGGCTGGAAAGTGCGAAGCGCGGAACTCATTACGACAGTCATGAAGAGGCCGGAGATACGTACTGGCCCAGACTGCAAGAGTTCATGCTTGTAGCTAAAGCTACGAATAGTGAGTCTTCACCTGATGGCGGTTCCAAGCCGCCGCTAGGTCTGCTGTATAGTCGAGGCCAATTTTGGGAATTTTCGCTTCCCTATTTCAGTGGTGCTGCGTTACTTGGAATTGTCTGTCAGCGCATTCGTGGTAGTGGCTCGGGTGTGCCATACACACGCACGATATAACCGTGCATGTTAAATCGACGTTGTGAATTCAGAGGGAGGATGCTAGCTTCTGCTAGCACATTCGCCTACATTTCCACGATCCGATGTTTGTGTGTGCAGATAAGCAGCTGGGTGAGGAAGGTGGTGAATCAGTTGGTACGGCCATAAAGAAACGGGATCAGGGAGGAGACAAAAGAGCCGACGAGGTCTTGAAGACGCATGCGCAAATGGGTGCTCTGGTACTATCTTCAAGCATCATTGCGTATTTGTGCTGGGTCTGGGCCTTACACGAGCATAGGAGATCCAGATATGCTTTCAGAGGGGGCTCCTCGTTGCCAAAGGCGGTCGCTGAAACAGCAGGGCTCCAGCTGGATCATCATTATACGGATTCCAAGTTTTCTGGTGCCTCGCGAGACTGGCAGCTTGTGGACGATGAATCAACGGTACAGTCGCATTTCTCTGGTGCAGAAGTGCAGGGCGTTGCTGAACCAACCAACCACGTGGCGCTAGGAGATTCGCCTACCATGTAAAAGCTATGATGACTCCAGCATCTGAATCGTGGACTCTGTGGTGCACTGCTCGCATCAGCTCGTGCGTTAACTCTTGTTTTGGTTCCCAGTTGTGAGTTGGGGGGAGAATTGTAGCGACCTTTCAGAAAGAATCTCCTGTGACTCGTGTACTTGCTTTAGAGGCGCAAACTTGGGCAAAATCTCGCCTGGCGTCTGTTGGCTACCCCAATAAAACGTGGTAGCCCTAGAGCCCACAAAGTATTTCAGGGCTCATTTTCTGTTAAGAGTGACAGGAAGTGAACGTTCCTTCAACATCGACTGGGAGCAGCAGCCCATATTTCGTCCAGAGTAAAATGTGAGCGTGCACATACACATGTGCGATTTATATATAGTGTGGCTGACGCTTTCCCTATGTAATTGAAGGGAACCCTGGAATCAGGGCAAGTTTTTTCTCAATTGGTGCATGGCACAAAGTTATGGTGTTTTTATCGGACTGTTGGCTATCCAGTTTTTATATCAAGCGGCCTATACAGCGTAGCCGCAGACCAGAGTCATGGAACAAAAGCTTTTGAGCAGCGTTGAGCAGCTGATTCGGGGCGGAAGGTGAGGTGTAGAATACCTCCTTTGTAGCCGATTGTCCAACCTCACGGTGTATGTGAATTGTAGCAGTATCCAGTACAACAGGAGCACAAGCATGTGAAACTTTCGTCCGAAATGTGCAACTTTTCCGGGACATTCGGTGGATGACGACTCGCTTCACTGTGCAGGCTCATTTTATTTGTCCGGTATAGCTGTGCACACTGCCCTGCGCCCAACTGTATGACAGAATTGATGGCTATAGTGTTAGTTACAAAACGCAGGAATATGCTGTGTGTATGAAGACAAGACAGTCGGTAGCAAACACAAGCTAAGTACACTTGCACAGAACGGGCTAAGTGGGCTTTGGTGGCTGTGTAAGTTAGGGGTATTTTGAATACGTTATTTTTACTATTATGATGTGACGCGAGTCCTCGATATTATTCGAAGACTGTCGTGAACTGCAATGAAGCTAAATATTTAGAAGATAAAAGTTCTTCAAAGCAGCCGACCTCTGCCCACCTCTCAGGTTGCCATGACCCGGCTGTCCAGTTGAGGATAGCGTGCGGCCTGGCAAAAGTTGCAGGGCACATCG
This sequence comes from Eimeria zaria, assembly GCA_904066265.1. NCBI lineage: Eukaryota > Apicomplexa > Conoidasida > Eucoccidiorida > Eimeriidae > Eimeria > Eimeria zaria. The sequence goes on from CAJFCY010000590.1 coordinate 10,347, forward strand.
CCGCAAGTCGTGCTTCACAGCATCAGCACAAGCGAGCAGTTTATCTCCAGGTCTGCAAAAGAGCAAGCTATAGGGGAAGACTTCAGCAGATGGCGCTGCCGATAGGACGGTACGTCAAAAAGTATGAGCCATTAGCGACCAAACCCCAACGGTGGAAGATCTTCTATATAACTGTTTTTTAAAAAGGAGAACTCAAGGAGATAGGCAGTTGAAGGACCGACTGGGCCTCGATAAGTGAATTCAAGGGTGATAAGTTTGAACTTGTCCATTATGATGAGGTACCCTTGCCTAAAGAGAGGAAGAATGCCAGTTCAATAGCCCTAGCCCGAAAGCAATAGCGGGAAAGGACCCCGATTTAGAGTGTAGCTTGTCGTACGTGCAGTTGAGGCGTGTACTCTAGCTGGCGAGCAGACTACCTACTAAAGGAGAAGGAAGTGTTCAGCAATTGCCTACTGAGTTAGTGCAAGCAACAAAATAGGGCTTCAATGTGTCTACATGTGGGGTTGCCGTGTAGCACGAGTTGCGGCGAGGTGCACTGTAGCATGCGCTGGACTGCCCCCTTTCACCGTGTGTAGGCAGCCGAGCGGCAGCGCTATGGATGACTATAGGCATCCATATCGCTGCTGTGCCTATAGGATGGGGAAGGAGGTTAGCTGCTTTTACGGATTCTCTTCTTATTAGGTTTTGGTGCAGCTCATGTAGTCCTCTGATAAGTCCAAGCACTCCCAGCACTCTCGCTCCACTTGGTAGCACCGCATGACTCTCAGCGAATGGTGCGCACACCGATCCCCGCTGCTGTTGCCTGGCAGTTCAACGGGTAGCACCAACGGGTAGAAAACAGGAAAAAAGGCAAACAAGCATTTTGCTCAGTCGTTGTCTTAAGTATATCCCTTTCCTCCTTATGTAGATAGATCAGTGTCCACCCTCGTGTGGAAAGGCTACGAACGGTTGGAATTGTCAACGAGCAGACATGAGCCCGATTTCTGCATCTTACCCTGAAGAAAGTTTATTTCCAGCAAACGCAATTCGTGAAGAATGCCTTCAACTCTGCTGTCCATCGAAATATGACGGACGTCGCGATGCGGATGCAGTGGAGGGCTTCCTAGCTGCCTTGGAGTGGTATCTGCGCCTCTAAAACGCACTAAAAGAATTACAATTAGTATGAGCATATTCTTTACTAGAAGGGGACGCACGACGATGGTAGCTACAACTAAGCGAAGGCTCCAACTCTCCGGAGCACATCAGGACCATGGAGGATTCCCGCAAGGACGTAAAATGCAAGTTTATTCCCAGGTCTGCAAGGTAGCACGCTCTACCAGAACAGAGAAAAGTGAAGCAGGGGATGCTTTTGATAGAACGGTATACTGAGAAATATGAGAAAATGGTGATCAGAAGCCCAGCGGTAGACCAGGAGCTTCTGTACAGCTGGTTCGTCGCAGGCCTATCTTCAGGAGAGAGGAAATATGTAGCCGGGTAGGTGGCGGGGAAAGAACTTCAGGGTGATAAGGATGAGCTTGCCCAGATTACGGAATAACTTCGCATAAAGGGAAAAAAGGAATGCACTTCGGCAGATCTAGGGGGGAAAGCGCGTTTACAAACAATTCAGATTTAGAACCTATGCATATTGGGGTTGTTATTGCCACACCACCTCCAAAGGGAACCAAAAGCGGTAGCCGGCGACAGCCAATGATATCCGCACCCAAACAGCCGGAAAGACGTACTGAGCGGCGCATGTGCTTCTTTTGCGAAAGC
>CAJFCY010000591.1:0-12343 GCA_904066265.1 Eimeria zaria
CTCCTGTTGCTGCTGCTGCTCCTCCTCCTCGTCCTCCTGTTGCTGCTGCTGCTCCTCCTCCTGTTGCTGCTGCTGCTGCTCCTCCTCCTCCTCTCCCGGCTGCTGCTGTTCCTGTTGTTGTTGTTGCTGCTGCTGCTGCTGCGCCTGCAACAGCTGCTGCTGGAATATAGGGAAGGCATGGGGGGCACCAGGCAGCAACCGGGGCATCTCTTCATCTGAATCATCTTCTGTCTCCTCTTCAGCCTCTGCTGTCTCCTCTTTAGCCTTTGCTGTCTCCTCTTCAGCTTCTGCTGTCTCCTCTTCACCGTCTGCTGTCTCCTCTTGCTTTGTACCGTCGCTGTCTCCTGCATCAGAAGCAGAAGCAGCAGCAGCAGCAGCAGCAGCAGCAGCAGAACGTTCTCCTGCTGCTGCACCTGTGCTGTCTTCTGTAGCATCTTCAGCAGCTGCTGCATCTGATGAAGGCTCTTCCTCTTCCCCTGAGGATATTGCTGCTGCTGCTGTTGCTGCTCTTGCTGCTGCTGCTGCTGACCTTGTTGTTGCTGCTGCTGCTGACCTTGTTGTTGCTGCTGCTGCTGACCTTGTTGCTGCTGCTGCTGCTGCATCCGTCGTTTTGCTTTCTTCTGTCTCTAACGCCTCTTCAAATTCTTCGTCGGTGCTCGAAGTCTCCGATAGCCTTCGTCGCTGCAGCTCGTGTTGCTGCTGCTGCTGCTGCTGCTGCTGCTGCTGCTGCTGCTGCTGCTGTTGCGCTTGCTGTTGCTCTTGCTGTTGCTCTTGCTGCTGCTCTTGCTGTTGCTGTTGCTGTTGCTGTTGCTGCTGCGTTGCTCCCTGTTCTTTCTGCGAGACAGCAGCATGTTTCTGGGTCGTCTCTTCTTCACGCTGCTTCTGCAGCTTCTGCTGCTTCTGCTGCTGCAGCTGCTGCGGCCGCTGCTGCTGTAGCTGCTGCTGCTGCCGCAGCTTTTGCTCCTGTTTTTTCTTCCTCTGTTGCTGCAGGTCCTGGTCTTCCTGTTGCTGCTGCTGGTCTTGTTGCTGCTCTTGCTGCAGCTCTTGCTGCAGCTCTTGCTGCAGCTCTTGCTGCAGCTCTTGCTCCAGCTCTTGCTCCAGCTCTTGCTGCAGCTCTTGCTCTAGGTCATCCTCGTCCTCTTCCTCCTGCTGCTGTTGCTGCTGCTGCTGCTGCTGCTGCAACTCTTTCTGTTTTTTTCTTTTTGCTTCTCTTTCCCGTCTTTTTTTTAGGAGTCTCAACTCCTTTCGCTTCTGCCATTGCTGCTGAAGCTGCTGCAGCTGCTGCTGCAGCTGCTGCTGCGTCAACTCAGGGTAGCGTCGCAGGCTGCAGCTGCCTCGCAGGGCCTCTGCTACAAGGTCGGTGCTATAATAAAAGTAATGAGTACAGCCAACAGCAGCAGCAGCAGTAGTATTAGTAGTAGTAGCAGCAGCTGCATCAGCGGCAGCATCAGTAGCAGTAGCAGCAGCAGCAGCAGCAGCAAGACACAGACGCCGACAAGCAGCAGGAGAAGGCACCCCTTCTGCAATAAACCCTACCTCCTCTCCTCCACCATAATCAACCCCAGCACTCCCACATGCATCCTCTGCAGCAGCAGCAGCAGCAGCAGCAGCAACAGCATCAACAGCAACAGAAATAGCAGCATCAGTAGTAGCAGCACCAGGTGGAGTAACAAGAGCAGCAGCAAGAGCCGCAGCAAGAGCAGCAGCAATAGCAGCAGCAGAAGCTGCTGCTGCATAGCCCATCTCTACGTTTGATGCAACGAGCAGCAGCAGCAGTTGCTACACTCGTCTCCTGCTGCTGCTGTTGCTGTCTGCAGTCCGTACAACAGTAACAGCAGCGACAAGCGCAGCAGCAACACCAGCAGCAGCAGCAGCAACTACAACAGCACCAGCACCAGCACCAGCACCAGCAAGAACAGCGACAGCACCATCAACAGCAGCAGCAGCAGCAGCAGCAGCAGCAGCAGCAGCAGCAGCAGCAGCAGCAGCAGCAGCAGCAGGTTAACCTGGGCATGGGTTGAAGTCAGAGTCACCGCAGCGGGTGCAGCAGGGCAGACCGCTGAGCCTCCGCGAGCAGAAGAAGCTGCGGTCTGCTTCTAAGGCTGGGGTGTCTTGCTGCAGCACCTCTCTGCTGCTGCTGCTGCTGCTGGCTTCGATGCTGTAGCTGTACCTGCTGCTGCTGCTGCTGCTGCTGCTGGTAGTGCTGCTGCTGCTATTGCTGCTGCTGTTGCTGCTCTTCGGCAGGCAGAAGGGGTCGTACCTGCCGCCACCAACACCAGCGAGGGCAGCAGTATCACAGAGGTGGCTGCTGGCGCCTGCATATATCAAAACAGCAAAACAAAACAGCAGCAGTAGCAGTAGCTGCAACAGCAGCATTAGCAGTGGCGGCAGCAGTAGCAGCAGCAGTAGCAGCAGCAGTAGCAGCAGCAGCAGAAGCAAAATGCTCTTGCAGCATAGAGGCCTGACACCATCGCCTCTGTCTCCAGAAATATAAGAACGGTAAAATCAACAACAGCAGCAGCAGCAATAGCAACAGCAGCAGCAACAGCAGGAGCAGCAGCAGCAGCAGCAAACTCACAGGTGTCTTCAGGCAGCAGCAGAGGGTCAGGCAGCTGCTGCCCCACAGGGCAGTCTCTGGGCCCACCCACCAGCAGCAGCCACTGTCTCTGTCTTTTGGAGACAGGCAGGGCAGGTGCAGCAGACTGCAGCAGATGGCATGACTTCTGCAGCAGCAGCAGCAGCAGCAACAGCAACAGCAACAGCAACACCAACAGCAACGGCAGCATAAGCAGCAGAAACAGCAATAGCACCAGCACCACCAGCAGCACCACTAGCAGCACCACCAGCAGCAACAACAGCAGCAACAGCAGCAAGAGCAGCAACAGCAGCAGCAACAGCAACAACAACGGCAGGCGATGCTCCGCAGCATAGCGTCAATTGCAGCAATGGAACGCTAAGGAGGAGACACTGCAGCAGCAGCTGCTGCTGCAGCAGCAGCTGCTGCTGTCACCCTTCCCTATGATATTTGTTTAGGTGAATCAGCTGCGACTGCAGCGGCAGCAAGAGCAACAGCTGCAGCAACTGCACGCATATGTGCCCATCAGCATCAGCAGCAGCAACAGCAACAGCAACTGGAGCAACACCAACACCGGTGGCAGCAGAAACACAAGCAGCAGCAACAGCATCAGCAGCACCAACAGCAACAGCATCAGCAGCACCAACAGCAACAGCATCAGCAGCACCAACAGCAACAGCATCAGCTTCAGCTTCAGCAGCAGCAGCAGCAGCAGCAGCAGCAGCACTATGAAAGACCTGTAGTCCCTGCGGCAGCAGTTTGTTGGTTACAAGGAGAAAGTGGGTGCAGCGGGGAGCAGCAGCAGCACATATATGCCGGCATGCAGCAGCAGAAGACACGCCAAAGGGGACAGCAGCAAATGCCTGGCCAATGCCTATATGAACCCCACGCCAGAGGCAACGAGGGGCATCTGCTGCTGCAATAACAACAGCAACAGCAGCAGCAACAGCAGCAGCAGCAGCAGCATGAGGAGCAGCAGTAGCATGAGGAGCAGCAGCAGCATGAGGAGCAGCAACAAGAGCAGCAGCAGCAACAGCGACAGCAAGAGAGACAATAACAACAATAAAAGTAATTGCAATATAAGAAACAGCAACAGCAGCAACAGCAACGATGACGCCAGAAGTAGCAGCATCAGCAGCAACAGCAGCAGCAGCAGCAGCAATAACAGCAGCAGAGACACAACTACAGCAATGGAAGTTATTGCAGCATCAGCAGCAGCAGCAGCAACAGCAGCAACACAAGCAGCATGCGGGAAGACACAGCCGGAAGTCCTAAGACTGTCTGCAAGAGCATTAGCAGCAGCAGCAGCAGCAGCAATAACAACAGCAGCAGCAGCAGCAGCAGATGCATATCCCACATGCTTCATGCTGCTGAGAGGTCCATAAGGCGGAGACATCTCCAGAGGGATGCAGCAAGAAGGGCCTGCTGCTGTAGTTGGGGTTTGTGGTTTCTGCAGCAGCAGCAAGAAGCTGCAGCAGCAGCAACAGCAGCAGCAGCAGCAGCAGCAGTAGGCGCTGCAGCAGCAAAGACATCTTGAGAAATGGTCTGGCAGAGGCGTGCAAGAACAGCTGCTGCTGCTGCAACGCCGATCGCCGCTGCTGCTGTGGCTGCAGCTGCTGCTGCAGCAGCTGCAGCAGCAGCAGCATGGCGCCTTCCATACTTAAGCTGCTCTGTAGTAGTAGAGAGGCAACTTAGCAAGCAAGACAAGGCTTGATGCTGCTGCTTCTGTTGTTGCTTCTGCTGCTGCTGCAGCTGCTGCTGCTGCTGCCGCTGCAGCGGCAGGCTTTGTGAGCACAGTGTCTGTACACATCAGAAACACAGGCAACAGCTGGAGATTTACGGGCTACGGTTTAGGGTTTAGGGTTTAGGGTTTAGGGTTTGTGGTTTAGGGTTTAGGGTTTAGGGTTTAGGGTTTAAAACTTAGTGTTGAGGGTTTAGGGTTTCGGGTTGAGGGTCTACAGTTTAGGGTTTAGGATTTAGTTTTTAGGGTTTAGGGTTTGTGGTTTAGGGTTTAGGGTTTAGGGTTTAGGGTTTGACCGTCAAGTGACCCTAGGAGTCGCAAGCAGCTAGCGAAGGACAGCCGATGTTTTTGCTGCAGCAGCTGCTGCTGCTCCTTTAAGGAGCTGCTTGAGTTGCTGCTGCCTCTTACTAGTAACAACAACAACAGCAGCAGCAGCAGCAGCAGCAGGTGAGGAGGGGCCTTTGGGATCGCCTGTCGTTCGCGGGAGAGACAGGGAACGTTGCTGCTGCTGAGCAGCAGCAGCAGCAGCAACAACAGCGGAAGTAGCAGTAACAGTAACAGCAGCAGCAGCAAAACTAAATTTAAAATTATTTATTTATGTTTTTTCTTTAATTATACTATTCTACTCACCTTATAATGGTGGGGCCCCCGAGCAGCTGGAGAGACAGCTGGGGGCCCCGAGACCAGCAGCAACAGCAGCAGCAGCAGCAGCAGCAGCAGCAGACGCAGCAGCAATGCCATTGCATTTATTGAGGTGTTGGCAGCAGTTTTTCATATTTGCTGCGTTTTAGCTTCCAAGAAGTTCGCCTATCACCAGCAATCTTGCGGCTGCTGCAGCGGCAAGCAGCAGCAGCAGCAGCTGCAGCAGCAGCAGCAGCTGCTGCTTGCCGCTGCTGCTGCAGTAGAAGCCCACACGCCTCACAGTTTCCCATTTAACCCCTTCATTTCCATGCCTATCAGGCCTCCTGCTGCCGGGAGGGCGAGACGCAGCAGCTGCAACTTGCTGCTGCAGCAGATGCTGCTGCTGCAACCGATGCTGCTGCTGCTGTCCCTGCTGCTGCTGCTGCTCAGGCGCCCTTTAGGGCTTCCAGTGCTGGCCTCAGCAGATTCTACTGCCACTGCTGCTGCTGGAAGGAGGTAGTCTACTGCTGCAATGGCGGGCGACGATCGGCAGCAACAACAGCTGCAGCAGCTGCTGCAGCTGCAGCTGCAGCAGCAACTACAGCAGCAGCAGCTACAGCAGCAGCAACAGCTACAGCAACAGCAGCAGCTGCAGCGGCTTCACCACCAGCAATGGCCGCAACCACTTCAGCAGCCACAGCCTCCACCGCCACCCCCTCCAATGCAGCAGCAGCAGCAGCAGCAGCAACAGCAGCAGCAACAGGGCGGGCAGAATCAGCCGCAGCAGCCGCCCTACAGACAGCCTCCTTGGGCTAAGCAGCAGCAGGTGCTGCAACAACAGCTTCAACAGCAGCAAATGCAGCAACAGCAGATTCATCAGGTGACAACCCCACCACCACCGCAGCAGCAGACTTGGCAGCACCAGCAGCAACAGCAGCTAAGGCTCCAGCTTCAGCACCAGCAGCATCAGCAGCAGCAGCAACAACAACAGCAGCAGCAGCAGAGGCACCTGCAGCAGCAGCCTAAGCAGCAAACACCCAACCTTCAGGGTTCTGTAGGATATGGGGCCGCCTATCCTAAACCACAGCAGCAGCAGCAACAGAACCAGCAGCAGCAGCAACAGAAGCAGCAACAGCAGCAGCAGCAGCAGCGGCGGACGCAGCCTTCTAGTGCACCGCTCTTACCCCCAGGGCTGCTAGGGCTGCAGCAGCCGCCACAACAGCCGCTGCAGCAACCACCGCCGCCGCCGCAGCAGCCGCTGCAGCCGCCGCCACCGCCGCAGCAGCCGCAGCAGCCGCAGCTGCACCAGCAGAAGCCGCTGCAGCCACCGCCGCCGCAGCAGCAGCTGCTGCGCCACCAACAGCAACAACAGCTGCAGCAGCAGCAGCAGCAGGCGCAAGAGCAGCAGCAACATGTTTCCCTTGAGCAGCAACAGCTGCAGCAGCAGCTGCAGCAGCAGCTCCTTTTGGTTGGGGCCCCTCCAGGACTGCATCCAGTTGTTGAACCTCGATATACACAGCAGCCAATGCAGCAGCAGCAACTGCAGCAGCAGCAACAACTGCATCAGCCGCAAATGCCACATCAGCAACGGCAGCAGCAGCAAGTGCAGCAGCAGCAAGTGCAGCAGCAGCAAGTGCAGCAGCAAACTCTTCCTAAGGGCCCTTTGGCTTTAGAGAAGGCGGTAGCTGCAGATGTTGCAGGTGTCTATACACCCTACGCTCTGCAGCAGCAGAAGACGATAGAGCAGCAGCAGCAGCAGCAGCAGAAGCAGCAGCAGCAGCAGCACGACGCTGACGACCACATCCCGCCATGGAAGCGCCCTGCGCGGCTTCAGGAAACGCAACCTTTGCTGCAGCAGCAACAGCAGCAGCAACTGCAGCAACAATTGCAGCAGCCACTGCAGCAGCAAGGTAGTAGAGGACGCTCGCATCAGCCGCGGCCGCAGCAGCTCCAGCCGCAACAGGAGGCGCAGCAGCAGCAGCAACAGCAGCTGTTCCAGCAGCAGCAGCAGCAGCCGCTGCAGAAGCAGAGCTATCTTGCTGTTGCCACAGCCCCAGAGACTCCGCCGGGTTTGCTGCGGCTGCCTGAAGGAAGAGGCATGCAGCCGCAGCAGCCGCAGCAAGGGCAGCAACAGCAGCAGCAGCTGAATCAGCAGTTGTTGGTGCAGCAACAACAGCTGCAGCAGCAGGTGCAGCAGCGCCAGATGCTTCAGCAGCAACACTTACAGCAGCAACAGCAGCAACAGACTCAGCAACGCCAAGGAGAGCTGCAGCAACAAGCAGCAGTGAAGCAACACCTGCTGCAGCAGCAGCAGCAGCAACAGCCACCAGGGCCTATGCGTGCACCTATGGGAGGCCTTGTGATTGAAGGAGACAGTCAGCTGAAGCGGCAGCAGCAGCAGCAGCAGCACCAGCAGCAGCTGCAGCAGCAGCAGCCATCCAGAGACAGCATCAGCAGCAGCAGGAGCAGGAGCGCATGCAGCGTCCTGGTGCATGCAATACATTATTTGCTGCCGCTGTTGCTGCAGCAAAACCTTCAACTGCAGCAGGAGGGGCTGCAGCAGCTGCTGACGTTATTGTCTTACGCCGCTAGACGCCGAGTCGTGCCATTCAGAGACCAGCAGCAGCAGCAGCAGCAGCAGCAGCGGCAGCCGCAGCAGCAGCAGCAGAAGCAGCAGGTGGATCTGGAGGCATGCAATGAGTTAATAGAAGAGCTGCGTGAGGTGTATGTACACCTCCTTGCTGCTGCTCTGCCTACACATGACGACGCCAAAGTGAGAATGACAGCAGCAAAGCTGTGGGCTGTTGCTGCTGTTGTTGCTTCGCAACTGCGAGCTGCTGCGGACTCTGTGCTGCAGCAACAGCAGCAGCAGCAGCAGCAGCAGCAGCAGGAAGCAGCACAGTCCTTGAAGCAGCGCTGCCAAGCCCTCATGCGAGTTGCTGCTGTCGGCCTCTCTTACATGACCTGTACGTACACCTCAGTATTTCTGTCTCCTGTGCTGCAGCAACCCTTAGCTGAGTCTCCCTGTGTTGGTGCTGCTGCTGCTGCTGCTGCTGCGTAGCAGTAACAGTAGCAGTGTCAACATTAGCAAACTGAGATAGATATGCAGCAGCTGTTGCAGCAGGAGCAGCAGCGGCAGCTGCTGCAGCAGCAAAGCCTATTCAGGAATCTGTCTGACCGTGTTGCTATGCATATATGTGTGTGCTGCTGCTGCTGTTGCTGCTGCTGCTGCTGCTGCAGCTGATGGGTGCGTTGCTGTTCGAGTCGGCGCGTTGCGCGGTTTGCTGCTGCTGGCTGCTGCTGCTGTTGATGTGCTGCAGGAGGAAGAGGCTGTCTCCGCGCTGCAGCGGGACTGCTTCCCGCCTGCTGCTGCTTATCCTCTGGTGTCTCTGCAGCGTCAGTCGTTTGCTCTTCGTGCGGCTGCCACCCCTCAACAGGCAGCAGCAGCAGCAGCAGCGGCAGCAGCAGCAGCAGCAGCAGGATCAGGACCCGGGGACAGGGTGTCTCCGATGATAGCAGCTGCAGCAGCGGTAGAAGCACAGCAGCAGCAGCAGCAGCAGGAGCTGCAGCAGCTGGGTGCTCGTCAGCTGCAGCACTTGTTTCGGCTTCCTATTTGCTGCGGCTTCCTGCTGCTGTGTCTTGACGACCAGGCGGAGCCAGTCCGTCGAGCAGCAGCAGAGTTGCTGCTGCTGCTGCTGCATGGTTTAAGACAGAAGTATGCATGCAGCAAGCTGTCTTTGCTGCTGCAGTCTCTTATATGGGATATTCTAGGAGACACCTCATTGTTTGTACTGAGGTTTGTTGCTGCTGCTGCTGTTGAACTGTCTCTACTGTCTCCTCTGCGTGACGGGGCCCTGAGACGTGCTGTGTCTCCTTTGCTGCACGAGCGCAGCAAGTGTAAGCGTTTGCTGCTGCTGCACATGCTTAGCTGCTGCAACGCCCGCAACCTGAAAGCAGCAAAGGCAGTGATGCAAGGGCTGCTGCTGCTTCTACCTGCCTCCTTCACCAGCAGCATCAACAGCAGCAACAGCAGCAGCAGCAACAGTACCATCAACAGCAGCAGCAGCTACAGCAGCAGCACCAACGAGGGGACTGCATGCACTGTCTCCTGTATAGCGAAGCTTGCGCAGCATTATGCAGCAGCAGACAGGCAGGAGGTATTTAAAGTATTAGCAGAACCCCACTGTCGTGCTGCTGTCAGGTGGGAGCTGCAGGGGCCACTCAGCTTGAGAGAGTTGCTGCTGCGGCTGTTTCTCTGTGCTGCTCCCAGACAGCATGCGCTGCAGCAAATCATGGCTGCGGCTGTAGCAGCAGCAGCAGCAGCTGCTGCTGCTGCTGGTGGTGCTGGTTCCAAGGATGTTGCTGCCGCGTTAACAGGAGACAGTACGCCTACAACACGGTGCAGCAGCAACGTCAGCAGCAGCAGCAGCAGCAGTAGCAGGCGGAGCATAATACTGCCATCCGGTCTATCTCTGCAGCAACGGCAGCAGCAGCAGCAGATACTGCTGCAGCAACTGCAGCAGCAGCTGCTGGTTCAATTAGAGTCTCTCGGGTGTCTCGATGCTGCACATGTAGCCTGGGGAGCCCGTGCTGCTGCTTTTTTGCCACTGGATGTGCAGCAGCAGCAGCAGCTGCTGCTGCTGCGATTCCCTTGCTTAGAAGGACTGCAGCAAAGTCTCAGTCTCATCGCCCTCACGCTGACTGCTCAGCGGGGGCTGCTGGCCCGAGCAGAGCACCTCAGACGCGGTCTCAACACCCAGCAGCAGCAGCAGCAGCAGCAGCAGCAGCAGCAGCAGAAGCAGCAGCAGCAGCAGCAGCAAGGCCGTTTGTTCCCCTACCTGCCCACTAATGCGAGGACTTCGGCATTGGCACGGGTTGCTTCTCCAGTAGCATTTCTACCGACATCAAGGCTTGCTGGCCGCAGCAGCAGCAGCAGCAACAACAGCAGCAGCAGCAGCAGCAGCCCTATTGACGACTGCCGCAGCAACAATGACAGCAGCACGGAGGTTGAACAGAGCAAATCTGCATGCAGAGATATGTCTGTGGTGGCTGAGAACTTGTGGCCTGTAATGGGGACACCGAGCTGCAGCTGCAGCTGCAGCAGCAGCAGCAGCAGCAGCAGCAGCAGCAGTAGCAGTAGCGGCTGCAGCAAGGAATGCACCATCTGCAGCGGCAAATGGCTGTGCAGCTCAGAGGCGTGGATGCTGCTGCATCAGATCCCTTGCAGATATGCGGCGCTGCTGCAGTCGCTCCGTGCTGCTGCTGCTGTCTGCAGGGGCAGCGTCATTGCTGCTAGCAGCAACAGCAGCAGCAACAGCAGCAGCAACAGCAGCTCTACGCAGCATCTTTGGATGACCAAGCCCTTGTTAGATGCGCTGGGGCTCTTTCCGGAGACAGCTGCAATGCACACAGAGCAGCAGCAGCAACAGCAGCAGCAGCAGCAGCACCAGCCAGCTGCTGCAGACGCCATGGGAAAACGGAAGGCAGGCTGGGTTGGGGAATCAGGAGAAATCCCAACGGCAGAACAGCAGCAGCAGCAGCAGCAGCAGCAGCAGCAGCGAAAGCGGCTTTGCCTGCCTTCAGGTACAGCAGCAGCTGGAGCAGCAGGACCTGCTGCAGCAGCAGCTGCGGGCGGGATGAGTGCTGAGGCATCTCCTCCAGCAGCAGCAGCAGCAGCACCCACTGCAGCGCCACAAGACATCGCCGACAGCTCCACCCCGGCTGCTGCTGCTGCTGCTGCTGCTGCCTTGAGACAGGCTGTCAGAAGGCAGCAAGGCAGCTCAGCTGCTGTACACTGGACTCCAGGTGAGACGGAATTGGCTGCTGTATGGCTGCTGCAGCAGCTGCATGCAGCAGCAGCTCCTGCTGCTGCTGCTGCTGCTGCTGGCTGTGCAGCTCCCGTTACACTACACATCCGCCGCAGGGCGGCATGCGCAGCAGAGGACGAGGAGGAAGGCAACGAAGCAGCAGCAGCAGGAGGCAGCAGCAGCAGCAACAGCAGCAGCCGCACGGGTCTTCCAGCAGCAAAGCTGACTCAGCTTGACTGTCGGCCTCCTCGTGTACGGCTGCTGCTCCGGCTGCTGCAGCCCCGTGCTGCTCTTCGTGCTGCAGCACGCATGTCAGCAGCAGCAGCATTGCTGCATGTCGACGGCGCTGCTGCTGCAGCAGGGCAGCAACGCTCTCGCATTGTCGGAGCCTTCAAGAGCCGCGCAGCGTCTGGTGCTGCTGCTGGTGCTGCAACAGCAGAAGCCGCAGCAGCAGGCGCACTAGCAGCAGCAGCCAACGTTGCAGCAGCAGCAGCAGCAGTAGAAGATGTGGGGCCGCATCAAGTAGCAGCAGCTGGAGCGAGATTGCAGGCGTTAGCAGCAAACGCGCTGCTGCATGCGGAGCATCTCCCGCTGCAGTCAGGTGCTCTGCTGCCTCACTGGCAGCTGCTGCTGCTGCTACCGCAGCAGCAGCAGCAGCAACACCTTGACCGTATGGTGACTGCAGCAGCGCTTACGCCTCCAGCAGCGTTGAAGCACCAAGCAGCATTACCTGCTGCTGCTGCTGCTGCTGCTACAACAAACGCTGCTTCTCTCAGTCCTTCTAGCCTGCAGAAGCAGCAGCAACGCCCGCTACAGCAGCAACAGCAACAACAGCAGCAGCAGCAACAGCAACAACAGCAGCAGCAGCAGCGAAGACGAATAAAACTAGAAGGTTTTGACTGGCATGCTGAGCTAGCAGCAGCAATGGTTGCTGCTGCTAGCAGCGACACTGGTTCTGCTGCTCTGCTTCCAGCAGCAGCAATAGCAGCAGCAGCAGCAGATCGTGTTGCTGGCTGCGTCGTTGATGACGGCAGCAGCAGCTTAGTTGGGCGTTGCTGCCTAGAGATGCAGCCGCAGCCTCTGTTTTTCTGCTGCAGCGGCGGCTCGGCTTTGATGCTGCAGGTATCAATATGCATGCAGCTACCCCAGCAGCAGCAGCAGCAGCAGCAGCAGCAGCAGCAGCTGGAGTCCCTCTTCGTCTGTGTCCACCTTGCTGCTCCTGTATCCCTTCCCCCTACTGCTGCGGAACCAGCAGCAGCAGCAACAACAGCAGCAGCAGCAGCAACAGCCGCTGAAGCTCTGCTGGAGGCAGTAAAGGCTGGCTGCCATCAGAGCTTCCTCGCGCCTATCCCCCTCACACCCTCAGAATCTCCAGCAGCAGCAGCAGCAGCAGCAGCAGCTGCTGCTGCTGCTGCTGGGGATGCACCTGAGGCGTATCCCAGTAGCCTTCCTGCTGAGAATCATGTAAAGGGACCTGCTGCTGTTGTCTGCTGTCTTGCTGCTGCTGCTGTTGCTGCTGTTGCTGTTGCTGTTGCTGTTGCAGCAGCTGCATCAACGTCTGTACAACTGCATGCAGATCGAATCCCTCTGCAACACGCC
>CAJFCY010000592.1:0-12341 GCA_904066265.1 Eimeria zaria
TATTTATATTATTATTATATTATATTATATATTATATATTGTGTTTGTATTGTATATTTGGTGTTTGGATTCTGGTGGTAGTTGTAGGTGGTTATTGCTGCTGCTGCTGCTTGTTCTGCTGCTGCTGTTGCTGCTGCTGCTGCTTGTTGTTCTGTTGCTGCTGCTGCTTATGCTGTTGCTGCTCATAATGTTTCTCATTATTGGCATCTTGCTGCTGCTGTTTTTATTCTTGCTGCTGCTGCTGATTATGCTGCTGATTATGCTGTTGCTGCACTTCTGCTGCTGCTGCTGCAGCAGCAGTTGCTGCTGTTGCAGCTGCTGTACAGCAACAATACCAGCTTGACGTTCTGCATCCCAGGTTGTTAGCTAGCTAGCTACCCAGCTAGCCAGCCAGCTAGCTAGCCAGCCAGCCAGCTAGCCAGCTAGCCAGCTAGCTAGCTAGCTGCAGCAGCTGCTGTGGTGGTGTTGTATGCAGGGAGCCAAGACGGCTCTTTGCGTTTCTTTAGTCTAAAGACAGGGCTGGAGGAAGGCTGCTGGGCTCCTCCTGCTGACTGCTGCTGCTGCTGCTGCAGCAGCTGCTGCAGCTGCTGCAGCAGCACCTGTATCTACAGTAGGGGGTGTCTGCACAAGCTGCCGGTTGCTGCTGCCTTCTTCCACCCTCAACTGCCGATGCTCTTCACTGCTCACTCCGAACGGTAAACCCTAAACCCTAAACCCTAATAACTCTAAACCCTAAACCCTAACAACTCTAAACCCTAAACCTTAGCAGCCGTATAAACCCTAACGGGCAAAAAGAGAGAGGGATAGACACAGCACAGCAGCAGCAGCAGCAGCAGCAGCAGCAGAATATTTGTTTCCTGCGGTTTGCTGCTGCAGCACCTTCATCCTTGGGGAGGATTCCGACGACGACAGGAGCAGCAGCAGCAGCAGCAGCAGCAGCAGCTGGGCAGCTACTGCAGCAGCTGATGCTGCCGTCCGCTTTAAGTGGGCCATTGGTCTTTGGTCTGCTGCCTCGGAGCTGTGAGAAACAACAGCAGCAGCAGCAGCAACAACAACAACAACATAGCAGCTGCAGAAGCAGCAGCAGCTGCTGCAGCAGCAGCAGCTTATTCATACCGTGCAGGTTTGCTGCTGCATATACGTATTGGCTGTGTTGCTTCAAACCACCGGGTTAAACGAACAAGTGAGGTGTACATACACCTCAAGTATTGAATGAGGTGTACATACACCTCAAGTATTGAATGAGGTGTACATACACCTCAGTGTATTTCAGGTGTATATACACCTCACATTATACACTTGAATGCATGTTAGAGGTGTAGTATATACATACACCTCATGCAACCTCAGGTGTATATATATATACATATACCTCATTCAATAGTTGAGGTGTATGTACACCTCATTCAATAGTTGAGGTGTACATACACCTCAAACTATTGAATGAGGTGTACATACACCTCAACTATTTGCAAATTCTGCTGCTGTTTCTTTTGCTGTTTGTTTTGTTGTTTGTTGTTTATTTAACTGAGGGGAGTTACTAATAACTGCTTTTCACTAGCTCACTTGCAACACACACACACAACAACACTGCTGCTGCTGCACTTGCAGCAGCAGCAGCAACAGCAGTAGCAGTGGCTGTTGCTGCTGCTGCTGCTGCTGTTGTTGTTGCAGGTGCAGCAGTAGCTGCTGCTGCAGCAGAAACAGTTATCTATTTAGGTGTATTGACAGTTCAATGCTGGCGGCCATTTGCTGCTGTTGCACTACACCATAGTCGCTCTTGCTGCTGCTGCTTCTGCTGCTGCTGCTGCTGCTGCTGCTGCTGCTGCTGCTGCTGCTGCCAGTGTTGCTGATGTACTTAGTGTTGCTGTTGCTGCTGCTGCAGGTGTAGCTGCTGCTGGTAGTGCTGTTGCTGCTGCTCTCTAGCCGAAGTAATGGGGCGAATGCTGTTAGAGCGGCGAGTTTGCTGCTGCTGCTGCTGCTGCTGCTGCTGCTGCACAGACGACCGCTGCTGCTGCAGCAGAAACAAAGGGAGCTGTTGCGGCTGGAACAGCAACAATAGAAGGGATAACAGTAGCAGTAGCAGCAACAGCTGCTGCTGCTATGTTAGCAGCAGCTGTTGCTGCAGCAACTGCTACTTCTACTGCAGCAGTTGCTGCTGCTGCTGTTACTACTATCGGGTTGCCTTGGGTTTTGGTTAGTAAACAAACAACATAAAACAAACAACTAATTAAATTAAATTAAACAAATTAATTAACAATTAAATAAATATATAAATAAACAAACAACTATACAAATAAATAAATAAAATATATGTTGTTGCTGCTGCTGTCTCCTGTCTCCTCTACACCCAAACACTGACGCCACTGTCTCTGTTCAGCAGCAACACTCCCCTCTAGCTAGCTAGCCAGCCAGCTAGTTAGCCAGCCAGCTAGCTAGCTAGCCAGCTAGCCAGCTAGCCAGCTGCCCTGGTGGCCGCCTGTCTTGCTGGTTGGCTAGCTAGCTGCCTGGGTAGGCGGCTGACTCGGCTAGCTAGGTGGCTAGCTAGCTAGCTAGCTAGATCGCTGCCTGCGTAGCTGTACAGCTGTCTTCCTAGCTAGCTGGCTAGCTAGCTGGCTAGCTAGCTGGCTAGCTAGCTGGCTAGCTAGCTGGCTAGCTAGCTAGATAGCTAGTGGAGAGGGGTGACTCGGTTTGCTGCTTGTCTTGCAGCATTGGGTTGTGTTTGCGGTGTACGTACACCTGATGTCTCCTCGTGTAAAACCACAAACCCTAAACCCTAAACCCTAAACCCTAAACCCTAAACCCTAAACCCTAAACCCTAAACCATCAGAACAGCCGCCACAGATAATACATCGGGGGTAAGGATGCAGCAGCTGCTGGCTAGCAGCTACTGCAGGTTTAGGGTTTAGGGTTTAGTGTTTAGGGTTTATGCTGGCTAGCCGCCACATAAACACTAAACACTAAACCCTAAACCCTAAACCCTAGCTATTAGGCGATAGAGGCAACACTGCTGCTCCTGCTGCTGCTACAGTATTTGTTTCAATGGGATTATATCTCTTAGCAGCAGTAGCAGCAGCAGCAGCAGCAAGGGCAGCAGCAAGAGCAGCAGCACGGGCAGCAGCAACAGCAGCAGCAGCAGCAGCAGCAGCGACAGTAGCGGGGTTGTACTGTCTTACCGAGTTTGTTTGTTTATATTTTCGATTTATTTATTATGTAGAAGTAACACAGCAGCAGGAGTAGCAGCAACAGCAGCAACAGCAGCAGCAGCAGCAGCAGCAACAGCAGCAGCAGCAGCAGTAGGCGGAGACCGCTGGTCGCCGATGCAGCAGCTTGTCTCCTCGTGTTGTTTGCTGCTGCATTTTATTTATTTTTTAATATATATACAAACAACTAATTAAATAAATTAATATTTCATAAACAACAACTCTGCTGCATAAAGGGAAAGCCATTTACAGCAGCAGCAGCAGCAGCAGCAGCACTTTAACAACAGCAGCAACAGCAGCAGCAGCAGCAACAGCAGCAGTGACGGCAGCTGATGCAGCAGCAGCAGCAGCAGCAACGCAGAAGTTGTAAACGCCTCAAAAACACAAATAAAAACACTGGGGTTTTATTTACTTCTTTTTACAGACAACCCCTAAACCCTAAACCCTAAACCCTAAACCCTAAACCCTAAACCCTAAACTCGAGACGGTCTCTGTCGATGGCCGATAGGGGATTATCGCTGCAGCAGCAGCTGCAGCTACAGAAACTGCAGCAGCAGCATCTCGACGACCTTCAATATCAACACTTGCAGCATCTGCAGCAGCAGCAAAACCATCAACAGCAATTATTTCTGCAACACCAAGCAGAGCAGCAGCTGCAGCAGCAGCTGCAGCAGCAACTGCAGCAGCAGCTGCTGCAGCAGCAGCTGCAGCACCATTTCCTCCCGCTGCATGAACCACATCATCTGGGCTTACCGATACCATATGCCTGCTCTCTGCTGCAGCAGCAGCAGCAGCAGCATTATCACCATCATCCCCAACTAACAGCAACAGCAGCAGCAGCAGCAGCAGCAGCAGCAGCAGATGGAGGCAGCGGGCTTGTTAGCTTCTCTGCCTCTGCCGAGCTGCTGCCTCGGCATATATTTAATGGAGACAGCCACCAACCCCTTTCTATATACACAGACAGCAGCAGCTTCTACTCACAGCAGCAGCAGCAGCAGCAACAACAACAACAGCTCATGCAACTGCAGCAGCTGCAACAACACCATCACCATCAGCTGCTGCTGCAACAGCTGCAGCAGCATTACCAGCAGCAGCAGCAGCAGCAGCAGCGGCAGCAACACCAGACAGCACGTACTGTCTCAGAAAATGAATCAGAAGTAGAATCTGATGTCTCTGCTGCTGCTGCTGCTGCTGCAGCAACAGCAGCAGCAACAGCAGCAGAAGCAGCAGCAGAAGCAGCAGCAGAAGCAGCAGCAGCAGCAGCAGCAGAAGGCAGCACAGCATGTGCCTCTCCATTAGACATTCCATTTGCTTCTCCCGAAGACAGCAGCAAACAACAAATATATAAATATAAACAAAAACAACAAATACAAACAAATAATTTAATAGAGTTTGCAGACACCTCGCTGCTGCTGCTGCAGCAGCAACTCTTAACACCTTCATCACATGATGCAGCAGAAACAGCAGAAGCAGCACATGCAGCAGCAAAAGCAGCAGCAGCAGCAAACTATGAAATGCTGCACCTACTGAGAGACGCAGCAGCAGCCATGCAGCAGCAACGCCCCAGCAGCAGCAGCAGCAGCAACAGCAGCAAACGCAACAGCAGCGAAACCGAGACTCGCAACAGCGCAGCAGCAGCAGCAGCAGCAGCAGCAGCAGCAGCAGCAGCAGCACAGCCTGATGGAGACGAGGCCAAGCAGCAGGACACCTCGGAGGAAGAAACAGCAGCTGCTTCTTCAGCTGCTCCAGCAGCAGCAGCAGCAGCTGCTGCTGCTCCAGAGAATATCAGCAGCAGCAGCTTGCCGCTGCAGGCACAGCCTGTCTTCTACCCCAGTATGATGCATATTCCTTATCAGCAGCAGCAGCAGCAGCAGCAGCAGCAACAGCTGCAGCAGCACGTGTATGATGATGTACCCCTCAGGGTTACCCTACCTCCCACTATGGAGTTGCTGCACTCGCAGCTGCCACACAGCAGCAACAGCAGCTACAGCAGCAGCAGCAGCAACAGCTTCATGCCTTCCTACTGGAGGCATTCTGCTGCCCCTCTCGCCTACAGCAGCTGCCTCCCAGATGCAACAGCAGCAGCAGCAGCAGAAGCAGCAGAAGCAGCAGAAGCAGCAGAAGCAGAAGAATATATGCCAGCAGCGGCCCCACAGCACCCTTACACCTTGCAGCAGCAGCACCATCAGCAGCAGCACCCTTACACCTTGCAGCAGCAGCACCATCAGCAGCAGCAGCAGCAGCATCGGCAGCAGCAGCAGCAGCAGCAGTGGGAGCGACAGCAATACAAGTACGCAGCCCAAACCTATAGAGATATCCAGCGTATGTCTCCAGGCATCATCAGCAGCAGCAGCAACGACAGCAGCAGCAGCAGCAGCAGCAACAACAACAAGCGCAGCAAGAGCAGCAGCAGCAGCAGCAGCACAGGCCGTGACAGAAGCAGCTACGAGGTGCGGCTGGAGGCGGAGGCGCTGCGGCTGCCAGTTACTTCTTATGATGCTATTGCTACTCTAAGACAAGCAACGCTGAAGCAGCCGCAGCAGCAGCAGCAGCAGCAGCAGCAGCAGCAGCAGCAACTGCAGCAGCAGGTGCTGCAGCACGTGCTGCAGCAGCAAGAAGAGCAGCTTCAAAGGGAGATGCAGCAGCTAAAGCTGCAGCAGCAAGACGACATCATCGCTCCTTCGTTTTGCTGCTGGTCAACCTGCAGCTCTCCTTGTCAGCGGTGGCAGCAGCAGCAGCAGCAGCAGCAGCAGCAGCAGCAGCAGCAATATGAGGACGAAGAGCAGTGGAGCCACGATCAGCAGCAGCAGCAGCAAGAGGAGGACGAAGAGCAGCAGCAAGACGATGAGGAGCAGCAGCAGCTAGAGTGGCTGCAGCAGCAGCAGCAGCTGCAGCAGCAAGAGCAACGGGAGCTGGCGAAGCAGCAGCAGCAGCAGCAATATGATTATGCATCAATTAACGACTCGGGTAAGCTCTTCTAATGCATGCTTCCTTGCTGCTGCTGTCACTTCTGCTGCTGCTGCTGCTGCTGCTGCTGCTCTCGCTGCTGCTGCTGCAGCTACTTCTATTGTTGCTGCTGTTTTTTCGTTTCGGTGCCACTTTCCTTGCTGCTGTCGCTGCTGCCGCTGCTGCTGCTGTTGCTGTACTGCCGCTGTCATTATGGTTGCTGCTGTCGTTGTTGATGTTCTTGCTGCTGCTGCTGCTGCTGCAGAAGGGCTTCTGTTATTACGGTTTGTTTGTGTTTGTTTGCAGCGGAAGCAGGCAGCTGCTGCAGCAGCAAGTGTGCCTCTGCTGCTCTTCTGCAGCAGCTGCTGCAGGAGATGAGCAGCCTGCGCAACAGCATCGATGCAGCAGCAGCACTGCAGCAGCAGCAACAGCAGTCGCTGGAGCTGCAGCAGAAGCAGTTGTCATTTGACATTAGCAGCAGGAATTTCTTTGAGGCGCAACGACAGCAGCAGCAACAGCAACAGCAGCAGCAGCAGCAGCAGCAGCAGGAGCAGAAGCTGCCTGCAGTGGCTTCTGCTGCAGCAATATTCGAGCCAGCCAACAGCAGCACATCTTCTTTGTCTGCAGCAACAAACTCAGGTAACCCTCCTCATTAAATAACATTTATATATATACTAGCTAGCTAGCTGGCTAGCTGTAGCTAGCTAGCTGTCTAGCCAGCTAGCTAGCTAGCTAGCTAGCTAGCTAGCTAGGTGAGCATACAACAAGTGCTGCTGCTAGATCTAGGCTGCAAGTATTGCTGCTGCAGCACATATCCTACACAAGCTACTGCTGCTGCTACTGCTGCTGCTGCTGCTGCTGCTGCTCTCTTGCTGCAGCAGCAAAGACAACGACCGCCTGTTGCTGGTTCAGGCGGCTGCCAGTAGGAGGGAACAGCGTCAGCCGTAGACGGTACAGCAGCAGTTTTGCTGCTGCTGCTGCTTCTGAAGGGAGAGGAGCAGACAACAGCAGCGGCAGCAGCAGCAACAACAGCAGCAGTAACAACAACAGCAGCAACAACAGCAACAACAGCAGCAACAACAGCAGTAACAACAACAGCAGGCACAGCCGACAAAGTACAGGAGCAGTTGCTGCATTCATGCGGCTACTGCAGTAAACAGCAGCAGCAGCAGCAGCAACAGCAGCAGCAGCAGCAGGTGGTGCTGCTTCTGCTGTATAGACACTGCAGCATACTTTCTCTATCCCAATAATTAATGCAGCAGCAAACAACGCAGCGTAGTTTTTGTGGGCAGCAAGAAGCAGCTGCTGCAGCAGAAGCAGCAGCAGTTAAATTGTTGCTGCTGCTGCAGAAGCAACAGCAGCAAAATGCTGCTGCTGCAGCAGAGACGAAAGCAGCAAAGTGCTGCAACTGTAGCAGAGGCAACAGCAGCAAAGTGCTGCTGCTGCAGCACAAAGCAACAGCAGCAAAACTGCTGCTGTTGCAGCACAAAGCAACAGCAGCAAAGTGCTGCTACAGTACAAAGCAACAGCAGCAAAGTGCTGCTGCTGCAACACAAAAAGCAGCAGCAGCAAAATGCTGCTGCTGCAACACAAAAAGCAGCAGCAGCAAAATGCTGCTGCTGCAACACAAAGCAACAGCAGCAGAATGCTGCTGCTGTAGCATCAAAACCAACAGCAGAAAATTGCTGTCACTACTGCTCAAGCACCGGCAGCAAACTGCAGCAACTGCATTAGCAGCAGCAGCAGCAGCAGCAGCAGCAGCAGCAGCAGCAGCAGCAACTTGCTGCTGCTGCTCCTTGAGGAAGCCCAGTGTTTCTCTTTATGCAGCGCTTTCAGTATAAAGACAAACTCATTCATAACAAATACTTTAGCTATACTGCAGCAACTCCTCTCATGCTGCTGCTGCTGCTGCTGCTGCTGCTGCTGCTGTTGCTCTTGCTGCTGCTACTCTTGCTGCTGCTGCTGCTGCTGCTGCTGCTCTTGCTGTTGTTGCTGCTGCTCTTGCTGTTGTTGTTTGGCCTTTGCTTTCTTGCTGGTTTTCTCGTTTCTTTACTTGTCAGGCCTGCAGCAGATACTGCAGCACTGTCTGCAGCAGTAGCAGCAACAGCAGCAGCAGAAACAGCAGCAGCAGCAGCAGCAGCAGCAGCAGCAGCAGCAGGCTGTTGCAGGTCAGGCGGCATTTGTTTGTTGTCTTTGCTGTTTTGTATATTTGTAGAATCTTGCTGCTGCTGCTTCTCCACCTTTTGCTGCTTCTTCTGCTGCTTCTGCTTTTGCTGCTGCTGCTGCTTCTGCCACCGCAGCAGCTGCTGCTGCTGTATGATAGTATCAATAACGAATGGCCCCACCTCAACTTCTGCTGCAGCAGCAGCTCGCAGCTGCTGCGGCAACGCCATAACAACTTCCTCATGTAAGCTGCTGCTCTTGTATGACAACTTCTTTAGAGGCAGCAGCTGCAGCAAATCCTGCTGCTGTTGCTGCTGCTGCTGCTGCTGCTGCTGTTGCTGTTGCTGTTGCTGTGGGGGATGCAGCAGCTGCTGCAGCAAAGACAGCGGAGCCATCAGCCACGGCGAATGCAACACAGGTAGACAGAAGCGGTTTCTGTTTAATATAAAGACAGACATCTCACTGCTGCTGCTGCTGCTGCTGCTGCTGCATTTGCTGCTGCTGCTGCTGAAGCTGTTGCTGCCGTCCTTGCTGCTGCAGGGGGTGGTAGGCACAGCAACTTCCTGTTGCTGCTGCTGCTGCTGTTCATTGTTGCTGGTCTCTGCTGCAGTGTTGTGTTGCTCTCCTTGCTGCTGCTGTCTTCCTCCTTCCAGTGTCTCACTAGCAGCTGCCTGTTGCTGCTGTTGCTGCTGCTGTTGCTGTTGCTGCTGCTGCTGCTGCAGCGGAAAGTCCCGAGGTGTTGCTGCTAAGTGGTGAATGGCGTAGAAAGCTCTCCATACAAATGAAGCAGCAATTGCCACATGCTTTGTGTACTGCTGCTGCTGCTGCTGCTGCTGCTGCTGCAGCTCACGACACGCAGCAACAGCAATTTGCAGCAGCAGCGGGGCATCATAGAAGCCTAAGTGATGATAACAGAGGGTTGTCGCAGCCAGTAATGCAGAGGGGGGTAGCTGCAGCAGCAACTGCTGCTGCTGTTGCGGCTGCTGCTGCTGCTGCTGCTGCTGCTGCTGCTGCTGCAGGTGTGTAAGTACTCGCTGCTTGACAAGGGCCCTCAGGGGCCCCACCCAGGCGCCAAGAGAGGCAACTCCATTCCATGCTAGTACAGCAGAATCTGCTGCTGCTGCTGCTGCTGCTTGCTGCAGCAGCGGCAGCAGCATTCGAAGAGCTGTGCTGCTGCAAGCACCACCAGATGTCAGACAATGAAAGACAGTAATTAGATGCCGGCTTTGCTGCTGCTTTTGTTGCTCTGGCAGCAGCAGCAGCTGCTGCTGCAGCCTAGGGATACGCTGCAGCAAACTGCTGCAGCAAGCAGCAAGCAGCAGGTCGTCGCGTAGCCGCAGACGTTGCATTGACAGCAGCAGCTGAGATAGTTGCTGCAGAGGAGCAGCAGCAAGCTGCTTGCTGCTAATAAGATGTGCTGCTATAGCAGCAGCAGCAGCAGGGTCATTATGCCCTAGGAGAGACAAATAATATAGGCTGCTGCAGCAAGCAGCAGCAGACAGCAGCGGAGCCCCCTGCTGCAGCAGCAAACATGCAGCAGACAGCAGCGGCACGTCAACATGAAGGCAGCCCCAAAGACAACGAATAACTGCTGCTACATCATCCAACAACTTCTGCTGCTGCTCCTGCTGCAGCTCATGCATATGCTGCGGCACCTGCTGCTGCTGCTGCTGCTGCTGCTGCTGCAGCGGCGGAGAACACAGCAGTGTCACATTTGTTCGCAGCTGCTGAGAAGTTGTTGTCGGCAGCAGAAGAGCATCGTGCTGTTGTTGCTGTTGCTGCTGCTGCAGCAGCAGTAGCTGCTGCTGCGCATGCATTGTCTGGGCTAGCCACCTGCATATCTGCTGCAGCAGCAGCAGATCCTGCACGCAGCGGAAGCAGCTCACCAGCTTCAAATACCATACTGCTTCATCCCATGTAAGAAGACCTGCTGCAGCAGCAGCAGCAGCAGCAGGAGCACCTGCTGCTGCTCCTGCTGCAGTTGCTGCCTCCTCTGCTGCTGCAGTTGCTGCTGCCTTGGAGCGTACGTGCTGCTGCAGCTGCAGAAAAAGCAAAGCTGCTGTCTGCTGCTGCTCATCCTGGATGTTTGATGCTGCTGCTGCTGCTGATGATACAACTGGGGCTGCGGCGTTTGCTGCTGCTGCTGCTGCTGCTGCTGCTGTTTCTGCTGCTGCTGCTGCTGCGGAGTCGTCGTCTCCCTCCCAGTGCAGTGGCCCTGCTGACGTCGGTGTGGGGCCTGCAGCAGCAGCAGCTGCTGCTGCTTCTGCTGGTGCCGCAGCAGCAACTGCTGCAGGGTCTGCAGCGGGGCTATCAACAGCAGGAGGAGCTGCAGCAGCACCAGCAGAAGCAGCAGAAGCAGGTACAGCAACAGGTGCAGCAGGAGGTGCTGCAGCAGCTGCAGCAACAGCTGCAGCAGCAGCTGCTGCAGCAGGGCGTTTGCGGTGGATGAACAGCAAATTCAAATACCCATAGCATATTTTTGCTGCCCCTGTGAAGTTTTGCTGCTGCAGCAGCAGAAGAGACAGCTGCTGCAGCAAAGCCCAGGTGTCTCTGCAGCAAGGACGGCCGAAGCAACCGAGAAGGAATGCTGCCTCTGCTGCTGCTGCTGCTGCTGCTGCTGCTGCATCTTTGTGCTGCAGCACACGAGATATAGCGCGGCTGAGGTACTCCGGTCTGGATCGTGAGGCAGCAGCTGCAGCAGCAGCAGCAGCACCGGAAGCAGCAACAGCTGTTGCAGCAGCTTCTGAATCTGCTGCTGCAGCTGAACCTGCTGCTGCTGCTGGATCGGCTGCTGCAGCTGAATCTGCTGCTGCTGTTGCTGCCGCACAAGCAGCTTGTGGCAGCAGTAGCTGCTGCGGCCTATCGCCCGTATTGACGGCAGCAGCATCTACACGAATTCCGTGTTGCTGCTGGTGTTGCTGCAGCTCAACCTGTTGCTGTTGCTGTTGCTGCTGCTGCTGCTGCAGCAGCAGCAGCGGTTGTTCAAGCAGCTGCAGCAGCAGCGCATCGATGTCTCTTTCCGAGGCAACCTTGCAAATGAGTTTGATATCTCCTCGATGATTGGATAGTAAAGCCTGCTGCAGCAGTCTGCTACTGCTGCTGCTGCTGCTGCTGGTGCTGCTGCTGCTTCTGTTGCTGCTGCAGCTGCTCGTGGTGCTGCTGCTGCTGCTCCAACTGCCGCTGCTGGCGTAGTTTGTGTCGCTGCAGCTGCTTCCCAGAGCAGCAGATGCAGCACAGCAGCAACGCTGCTGTACATACACCCCAAATAAACTACAGTTTAAAGCTGCTGCTCTTCTTGCTGCAGCAACTCGCCCTTGCAGCAAAAGGGGAAGAAGCCAGACAGTCATTGCAATAGCCCCAGTTGCTGCTGCAGTTGCTGCAGCAGCAGCCAGCAGCAGCAGCTGCTGCTGCAATTGCTGCTACTGCTGCTGCTGTTTCTGCTGCTGCAGGAGGCCTTAGGCTTTGATGCTTGTCTCTGAGTCGCCTGCACACTCTGCTGCTGCTGCTGCTGCTGCTGCTGCTGCCCAGCCTTCTGCTGCAGTTGCTGCTGCCGACTATACTACCCCTCTTGACTCTGCTGCTGCTGCTGCTCCTGCTGCAGCAGCAGCTGCTGCTGCAGTTGCTGCTGCAGTGAGCAGCTCTTCTACCGCCGGCTGACGGCCTTGAGCTCTTAGGGGCCCCTGCAGCATTAGCATTTGCAGCAGCAGCAGCAGCATCTAGGTTGCTGTTGCTGCTGCTGCAGTTGTTGCTGGCCTCTCTATCAGCAGCAGAAGCACAAAATAAGCTGGAAGGTCAGCAGGAACGCAGCAGAGGTATTGCTGCCTTCCGCTGCAGCAGCAGCAGCAGCAGCAGCAGCAGCAGCAGCAGCAGCAGCAGCAGCAGCAGCAGCAGCAGCAGCAGCAGCAGCAGCCACTGGACTGGCTGTTGTTTATGTAGTTAAATAAAAAATAAATTAAAAATAAAATAATTAATTTAATTATAAATTAACGAGAAGATATTTCATTAATTACTACAACATATATACAACAA
>CAJFCY010000593.1:0-12316 GCA_904066265.1 Eimeria zaria
TTCCCCCTCTCCAAACCCCTCCTCCACCTGTCGCACTACCCAACCCGACACGCCCCACACCCACATCCAACACCACTGAAGCATACACTCCACCGCAAACAAAGAAACCCTGTCGCCAAATGCCCACTCACTCCCTGCTCCGCCTGCGACCCCCCCCTAACAACAGCAACCCAGCACCTCACCCCCCTCATTACGCAAAAACCATTGCCAATACACCAAGAACAGTAGCTTTCCACGCACACAAGCCAAACATCCAATACGTCCTTCACCCCTCTCCACACAACACACACAAACTCCCACTCCACAGATGCCTGCATCGATCCCCCACATATCACATAATAACTGCTCCTCACTCTCCTTTCCCCCTCTCCAAACCCCTCCGCCACCTGTAGCACTACCCAACCCGACACGCCCCACACCCACATCCAACACCACTGAAGCATACACTCCACCGCAAACAAAGAAACCCTGTCGCCAAATGCTCACTCGTTCCATATATTCGTTTTCGCACTAATTTCAACCCGTCTGGTCATCTGTGTCAGTTGATGTACTCAGCCCGGTATGTTCTAAGCGCAGCAGGGGTTGTTGAACGCTCACCCAGAGTCACAGAGTACTGCAAAACCCTCCTGGCGAGTGCAGGTGCACATGCGTATTGTGTGGCATCCCCTTGATGCAGGCGCATCCAATGGCACACTGCATTTATGGCCGTAGTTGCTCCCCGCCTGTTGCATAGCAGTTACTCTTAACGCTGTTCACTCTCCTGAAGCAGCTCCCCTGCTGGCGCAGCAAAGTCATCGTGAAAGCTACTCTTCCTAACGCCGCCTTCTCAAGCCCCATGATGCCAGATCGGCCGTTTCTCAGCAAGCGCATTGGCGCAACTGCGAAATATTCACGCAGACCAATGCTTCACCTCTGTTGAACTCAACAGAAACAACCTACCAAGTCATGGCGCCAATCTCTCTCACACTGCTTTCGTCACTCTGAACCGGTTTGCTTGCCACACCGCAAACAGTGGAAAGGGGTACTGTTGCCTTTCTGCGTTGAGAATGACAGACGCCTTATGCACAGGAACACGCAACGCATCCGCTCTGCTGTACACACAGCTATCTATAAAATCGCCTCCCGCCTAGTGTCAAATAACTGTGCCATGTGGCCGAAGCATCAGCTACAGACTGTCACAATTGTGGGTTTGGCTGGACGCTTGTGTCTGGGCGTTCCGGGTGCCTGCAAGTAAGTAATCTGCAGCATCAAACGAAGATATACACATCAGGTGTGAGGGATTGGTTGCCACTGTACGAAGGTCAGAAACAGGTCAACATGTTTAACGTAATTAATTTTGCACGCAGTTCAGAATATAATGGGGTGTACTTCTGTCCATCTGTACTTACGGTCGCCACATGGTCACTGAAGCGACTTTGCCAGCTGCACAAGTCTGGATTCCCCACTTCAAAGATGGCCTGCCAGGATGGAGTAAGGGCTACTTACACTGCGACAGTGAATGCACTGATAGTACTTCGATGCATCCACCAGCGTTATCTAAGGGAAAGCTGCTACTTCCTCCGTTCACGCCGCCGTTGTACTTTGACAATGCGCAGCTCTGCACGTTTCCCGCATTGAGCAGTAACGAGCAAAGTGCTTCACCATGACTAAAGCGAGTTAAGCGGATGACCGTATGGGATATACAAATATGCTTGGGAATTTATTCGAGTACTCCCTGCACCCCATTGAGCCGCTCCAAACTGGGTCTGGGTGATGAAGGATGAAGACTTACACTACAAGGGTCTTCGCCATCGTCAGCCAGTCTTCGCCCCAGCGGATCTGTATCCTTTTCACTGCTCGAGCGCAGCGCTCTCAAGCAGTTCAGGATGATGAACGTAACACCCAGCGAGGCCGCTACGAGAACGATCATCGTAAGTGTGAGCCCAGCTTTTCTATCCCTTTGTGAGTATGCCAAGGGAGCGTGTATATGGAACTGAAGTTCACTGTAAGGATCGACGATATCAATATTCGGAACTGAAGACGCTGCCTCTGCTCGGACGACAGGGGCAAGGACCGTGCATAGCACGGAGAACCAGAAGAACGCCATTGTTTTGCGTGGAAGCCAGTAAAAATCCGAATTTACTTGAATGACAAAATGTACAAGGAGATATACAATGATTTGCGCTTCAGTTCCATTGCAACTCATTCATTCAGCCCCACTGCTCCAGACCATCGGGTGCAAGCTGACCACCAGCCGCTAGTCAGTTTTGCTGGTTCAGAGAGAACCCTTTTGTGCCTTTTAAATAGTCTCATATATTTTCTTTCGTTACTTCATGGATAAACTTTTGATGTCTGTTGCGCTCTAGATCTGTGACGCTGGGCCGTCGGTTGTCGTGGCCCACGTGGATTGTCACGGTAAGCTAACTAGAATGAGGTCTACCCCCCACTTCCTCTTGCCACGAACATATTCAGGCATAGTTTTTTCTTCTGTTGAGATGTACTTATACGCATTTGCGCGGTGGCAACTAGTGGGATGGGTTGGGCGTACCCGCGCCAGCGCAATGCCGTGTTGATGAGTCATCGATTGAGGGTATCGCACGCAAAACCTATAAAAGCCAACTTAAGACTATTAGTCCGCATTCAAGAGCACATGGTACACTAGGAAACTTAGTCAGCGGGCCCTTCCTTCTCACTGTAAACTGGATGCAATGAACAGCATCGAAACAAGTAGGCGCAGGGGAGCACTTTGTTGACGATTACGGATTAAACGGATTCAGCGTCTCTCCACGAGGTTCACCGGAAGCCCCTGTTTATAATTCATCTACACCTGGGTGCAGTAGGACTTGCCTGGGGTGGAACATTTACGCCTCACACCTTTGGAATCCCCGCCCGTACATATCTATACTGCACCGTTTGTAGCCATGACTGTAGTATTGCATCTAGAAATGGCCCTCGTTTCGTTCAGTGTGTGTCATTTCGTGCGTTAGTGCCACTATACATAGACGAAGCTTGTGCCCTCACATGTGGCTCCCGCAGCGCCTCTCACCCACATCGTAAATTGCTGTAGAGTGTCTCAGCGCCCCAGGCCCTATCTAAATCGTAGGATTTTTTCAAATCTTCTTTATAGGTTGCTTTTGCAATGCTGTGTCTATGCAAGCGTGACTGATCCATCCAGGGAACTTGTACAATGCCAATTCTGTATGGAGACCACGTGTACAATTTTGTGCATTGGGCGAATCTTAGCCCTTGACACCGCTTGCTTTTACAGCAACTTGTGGCAAGTGCAACGTAGTTCTGCCTCTGCAGTAATGCATCTACATTTGGCATTCTTGTGGGAAGAAATGAAAAGCACAAAGTCACCAGTGTCTGAGCTACGTACAAATCCTACCGGTAAGTCCTAGACACAGTCCAAGTTGCAGTGTAAGCAAACTCCTTCTAAACCGGCATCTGGATTGGCCTCTAAGCCGTCCATAGTTCACGTCTTTATTTTCTGTCATCACAGAATACTCAGGAGATACATTCTGCCCTTTGGTTTTGATGCAAACAACAACATGTGTAAAGACAACTCAGCTCAGCCGTGCACTGCACGGCCAAACCAAGCCCGCGTACGCGCTATCTGAATAAAGGTGGCAGTTGTTTACAACCGAGGCAGTGCAAACACTCTTCAGACCAGTCAACGTCTGAATGTGGAAAAGAAGCGCTCATCACACAGAAAGAAAGAGAACGAAAGCGCAATTTTGCCATGTAGGCTCCATTCGACTTTAAAAAGTCAGCGATAACTATGTAGGAGCAACGCAAAGCTTTATGTTTAATTGGCTGCACAACTGCAGCAGCTCTGCAGACCTAAAACGACTCTACCTCATTCCAGTGAGCTAACAAATGTGCGTGGGCACGCATGAATGCATGCAGCCCTGCATTTTTTTTTTGGGCATACAGCGCCCGTGCTTAGGTAATATTTATCATTTGAATTCCCTCAACCCACCTGACTAGAAGCTGCGCAGCCTTCCCGAAGCACTGACGGGCGGCGCCGTCTTCTTGGCAAGGCATATCCATGTACAGCTCTGCTCATGGGATTAGGTACATATGGTGGCATTGACTGTTGCCAGCCTTCAGCTTCTGCCTCTTCAGAAGGCGGAAAAGCGGCACTGGACTGGCCGTTGAGACGCCTTTGCAGCTGTTCTTCCGTAGCTCGAAAACACTGTCTTATCCTCCCTGTCTCTGTCCCTGTCCCTTTGCATTTACAGGACGAATGTGGGATATATCTTGCAGTGGCTACGCTGGAGTCAGATGCTAGCAGATGACCTGCTTCGTGGAGCCCCTGACGACACCTCAAGGTCCCCTCGAATTTTCCACGAGTCCCATGTTTCTGCTCTTGATTGCAGCTATTGAAGTTTGCTGTTGACGTTTTGCAGAAGCAAAATGGAATGGGATGAAAGGCTGAGTTTGGTCGCCTTCGCTTCGCTTGGCCTCCTGACAACCCTCGAGACGCAGCATGAAAAGCACTTGAGACTTTCCACTCGCCGAACTCAGAAGGCTCGCAAGTTAGTTCCTGCAGCAGCATGCCGCTCTGGCTTGGCAGGCTGCCTTTGTAGTGACCTTGAAGCTCCTCCCAAGCCCCCGAATTCGGCACAGCTCCGCAAGCATCGTCTGCTGCCGCCCCATGAGATGCTGACGAGTGAAAGTCTGCACGCAAATCCCAAACAGCTTCTTCAAATGGAACAAATATACCTTGTATTCAACATGGTTTGGCGGCGGCGATTGCCGGATATGCAAAACAATATGGGAGGAATAGTCCTTTATGGGGGAATGAAATCCCCGAAACAGCACCAAGCCAGCAGCTCTGTACGTTGCTTCCCGTATAGTTGACGTCATTAACAAATATAAATAAAGAGTAACCGTTATCACCTTGCATAAAACCAAATGCGCCTCAGGGCAAGTTAGTCTGATATCACAGGGGGCATATTTCTTTGACCATCAGTACACATGGAGGCTGTCTCCGAAAGAAACGATGCTAAGCGCTGCTGAAGAGAATGGGGTACAAAATGAACTGTACAAACTCTACAGCAAATGCCTTTTGCGAGCCGTAAAGACTACCGAAAACGAGACAGGAGGCTCGGCAGCATCTTACGGTGAAGTGGTGCCCCTGGTTGCTGTGTCTGAGGACTGGGGATGGAAGAAGCAGCTGATGGTGCTATTGCAGGCGGGGAGCCGTTGAGGTGAACAGGCAGTAGTGGCTCTTGGTAAGATATTCCGAAGCGAAGGCATAGGCGTTGCAGCACAAGATACATGTCCGTCCGTAGCCGCAGCACTTTGGGAGCGTTGCCCCACCCTTCAACTGCGCTCAGCCAAACAGTTATCTGATGTCAAGAAACGCAGAAGATGACACAAACACAAAAAGCTCAGCAAAATGTAGCTTCAACAAACATATTTAACTTAGACAGCGCAGGCGTGCCATGCCTAATGAACACGTTAACTTGATTTGATCTGCAGCTCCTTCAACGCAAATGCCTCAAAGGCACATTCAGGCCACGATGGGAATCTTCACACCTGTCTTGAGCTACACAGACATGGCATTTAATAATAGTAGGAACGCGAGAACCACTGAATGTTGGGGGCTAGAATTGAACTTATTTGAATATAATAATATAGTTAACGGGTAATGACTAACATCCATCCAGCGTCCTGGTTGCACGTCTGTGATGTAAATGCTAAAGGAGTCCTTAACAAAGTCCATGGGTCGAGCAGCAATGGCCCTGCGCATCCCTGCCTCCAGGAATCGCAGGGACTGCAGCTGAGTGCGGATGTCTAGGCGCATCGGCATTGAGAACGTGGCGTTTGTGGCGCGAGACTCGTTGGTCAGCTGACGGCCGAAGAGCACGCTGTTGCTATACACTATCTGCAGAGCCCCAAAACACCCTCAACCACACGCTTAGTTTTGCCCTGACTTCCTAACTTTCCTCTGAAGTATTCCGTTAAAGCTCAACAGCCGAAATTAGCACTGTTCATTTGGATTACTAAGAGCAGCTTTGCTTGCAAGGGTCCGCTGAGCAGGTGTCAACAAGCTCTTCAGCCCCACTTTCCGTCAGACAGACTATTCCCTACCTGCACGCAAGTGTCTGCCTGCAAAAAACCAAGTTTGCTGGGGAACAAATGGCGTCCTTACAGGCTTCGAATGAATCGTGACGAACTCGGTGGTGTAGGTGTGGATGTTGCGGACATACATCGCTTCTCCATTGTCTATACGAACCCTGTCGCCAACGTTGTACGGGTTCGTGAACGCCACGAAGATTACAGCTGTTATGAAGTTCTGGTAAATGTAGCCTGCAGAAAGACATAAAAAACAAGTAGTGCGTGAAGAGCATGAAAAACCGGGGAAATCCAGAAGCACGAAGACACTAGCAGTGCCCTGTGCAAGACAAACCCTAAATATGGGAAATATATCCACAACCTCATATCCTGAACTCTATGAACCAGTAGCCTCTACCATACTCGGACGTAAGCAGATAGAGGCGGCGCACGGAGAGGAGGGCAGGTGGCATTGATACCTAATTGGGTTTTACTCCTAAGACCCAGAAACTACGAGCTGAATACTCAGTGCTAAATCGCAAGTCCTGAATTCCTAGCCAAACTGTTACACCGGGATCGCTCGTGGACAAGTGACTAAGCAACGGCACAAACGAGTGCGTTAAAAATGCAGAGTTCTTTCTGTTTGTGTATCGATGCTTATCTCCTGCAACGAGTAGACCCCGGTACGCTTAAATGAATGCAGAGATCCTTAAGCAGGCATGAATAAACCATAAAAAGCCCGCAGTAGCCCCAACAAGCGCGTAGTAAATCCTGACGAAGCCACCGAACCCCAATTAAAATGACTCAGTCCAAACAATACGGAAGGGTCCTTAGAAACCCAACACGTGTTGTGAAGTGGACCACTCACTCAGCGCGACGACTAGGGCGGAGATGGAAGCAGCGCCGGAGACGAGGACAGTGTTCAGGTTGACTCCGAAAACTAAGAGCATCGCGACGAGAGTTGCCACCCACAAAACCACTGAAATCATTCGCCGCACCGTCTTGCAAATGCTTGCCTGACTCTGCATATAAAACCCACAAACCGGTACGCATCGCATAACCCCAAAATACTAGCCCTCAATCTCCGGTTTCGTTCGCTCAAAGCTACACTGCCCAAACTTATGCACAATTTACCCCAATTCCTACAAAGCTGTAAAAGAATCTAGACCATCATGATGAAACCTGGTAGGGCCGTAATATTTAGCGCTTTACCGTGAGGGACTTAAGGAGGGCTTTTCGCATTTTGTAGATGGAGACGACAGCCCTCTTAAACATCGGCTGGTTTATTTTGCCGTGGCCTGCATAACCGAAAAACAGGCAAAAACGCTCACGCAGCCTTATACCCCAGCATTGGGCAAACTCGGGGTTTTGCACGTAGAATGATACGTAAAAATGACGACGAAAAACAATTAAACAAAGGGCTATTCAGCCGAACAACAGAAAAGCGAGAGAACAAACGAACGGGCAAACGAAACTCTGGCAATCGACCCGCCCACTCCTATGCAACCGGTGGCATGTTTTGTGCGCACATGGCCACCCAAGCGGAAGCTCCCGTCAGGAAGGTCTGCATAGCCTAATAGGCCGGCTCTCGGGGCCACGGGTCCCTTATGATCTAAGTCAGTACAGAAAGTGCAGGGCATAAAGCGCTTAAAAGGCCAGGGTGGTCTATCGTCATGTCTACGAGGCTTATAGGCCCCAAGGGCTTCTCGTTGCACTTTGTACCTGCTAAGTCGACGAGCTTCATGAAGTCCTCCACTTCGTCTTCTTTGAGGAACATTTCGACGAATGATCTGGTGAAGTACTCGGGCATATTTCGCTTGAAGACGCGGCGTCTCCTTCTGACAGGGAAATAGTCCTCTTCCCCCGCACTGCTGGGGTCGAGGAGACGCCGGGACGCCCCCGGAGGGCCACCTCGCTCACCGCTAGTGGTTGATGTGGCTGCGAGGTGGCAATCGGAGGCGCTGGGGGAGGTCTTCGAGAAAAAGCAGCTACTGGAGTAGTCGTCGAAGAACGACGAATTGGTGGTGGTGTTTACTGCCCCCAGAATCTCCGAAGCCATATTCCGACGGTTCCCTTTTGGTCCCTCCTCCTCGGAATCCGCTTCCCTTGGTCTCCTTCCGTGTGTGCGCCTGCTTTGTTTTATCATATCTTCACCTGAAGAGGAAGAGCTAGATGATGGCCCGCTTTCCAGGCTCACGGCTCGCTGGTAAGGAGGTACCGAAGGACAAGAGGTTCGCCAAAACTCCTTGAACTCCGAATTACTCTCAACCGACGTTGAGTTGTTGGCACAGTGAAGTGTATTCCGCCGTGCAGGGTGTAACATTGATGAGGCAGCAGCCATCTCAACGCCTTCCCTGTCCCCCTTGTCCATCCGATTCCTCCCGTCTTCATTGCATGCTCCGACGGTGGGAGCGATGGTGGGAGCCGCGTACGTGCCCAAGTCTTGCGTCCTCGGGGTGCGTTGCTCGGTGGCGGAAGGAGCAAGGGTCCTCACCGAACCACTTGGCGCGCAAGTACTCTTCGGGGTAAAAGGGACTCCTTGCTGCGTGTCTGGCGCAAACTGGGGGCCCTGAAGAGGAGTAATGTGCAGCAGGACAGAGGACAAGTAGGGAGAAGTGGAACCCTAGACAAGCGTGTGATTTTTCTTTTCCTTCTTCAATGGGAAGAAAAAGGAAAAATCAAGTGTGCGTAGGTGGACAATCTGTATGACACCCTACCCTATGGAGAAAGGATCTACGTCTGGGCAGTAAATCCAAAGACCAAAAGGGCATATTCCAACACAACTACTTGCCTGAGGATCTTGATTCTGCTCCCTGTCCAGTGAGGGAGCCCTGATTGCAATATTAAATGACGTCAGTGTTGAAATGTGCTGTGTGTTGCCTCGCCGTGCCGTTTCTGACGATACACCCAGAATGCAAGAGGCATCAAATGGACAGCCACTACCTTGCATGCCATTACCTTAATGTGTATGTACGCTTGGATCATTCAAGCAAAGTACAGCTCTGAAGGGGCGAACGGGTAGGCAAGCGCAGGCATACGCCGCACGCATGCCTCCCGTAAGACTGCATCCTTAGCTCCTAACGCTGGAGGAATATATGTACGGGCATATATATATATATATGCATATTATATTTGGGATGTTTGCACCTACCACCAAAGGCTGTCCTACGGTTGGGGCCTTCGCCATTCTGGCCTGCTTCCGCGTCCTTCTGTGTTTCCTCTGCCCTATCTCTAGCCTCAGGAACGGGGCTTTCGTGACCGCTGCGTATTATACTGCTGGAGTTACTCCCAGCAAAAGCAGCAGGGGCAGCAGCAGGAGAGGCACCGAGAATCTCAGCGATTCGTTTGCCGGAACGTGTTTGTCTCTCTTTGCGCGTGGAGCCGACAGAGGCAGCCTCGGACACGGAGGCAGAGGCCTCGCTTTGAGGACAAAGGCCTTCGCCTTCAGAAGAAGTGTCTCCTTGCAGGGAGGCTTGCAAGGAAACAGATGGAGGACAAGAGGAATTGAGCCGTGTGTTGCAGTCTCCCTCCCCAGCTGGATCTGTTGAGGCTGTGCTGTTGTTGGGCAACGGTGTAGAGGCATCAGCCACGTTTGCGGCTCCTGCCGGTGTTGTAGTTGCCGTCGTTACCGCCGCAGAATTTGCTGCCTCGGTTGATGCAGCAGCGGCTGCTGCTGCTGCTGCTGCTGCTGTCCTAGAGACTTCCTCTGTGGGGTCTATGGTAACAACTTTCTGGAGCTCTGGGCTGCCCAGCCAAGTGACTGTTCTTTCTTGTTCATTATTGTGTTGCTGTGGTTTGTTGGGCTGATGAAAATCACTGAAGAAAGATGTGCCTCTGAACTTCATGTTTGAGGGAAAATCTCTAAAAGGTTGCTGCTCAGTTGCAGCTAATTCTGAAGCGTCCTTTGCAAGAGCCCAGAACAGACGGTCCGAGACCTCGCGAGCCTTCGCTTTCGAGTCTACCTCAATGCGCTGTCCCTGCAGAAAGACGGCAGGTGGAAATACAGCGACGTACTGCAGCAGCAGCCAGTGGTGGATGCGGCTCTGCTTGCAGCGTTCTATGGATGACCGTGTCAGTTGACTCGGAAGCCCTGTGGTGACACACGCCAACGCCAGCACATGCACAAGCGGGGCAAATGAACCAGGGCTCAAGCAGCACACACACACAGACGAGCAGAAAAACTGACAAGCGCACAGCAGGGAAGGCAAACCAGTATGCAAACAGACTGGTAAGCATACCGAAGTCGCGTCGCCAACGATACAGAAACACACAATGAGGCCATCACGCAAGCACACCCGTAGACGAAAACACAGCAGTGCAGACAAAGATAGAAACGCAGATGTGGCGCGGACAGAAACATACGTAGACTGGAGGATGCAAAAGCGTCAAGGAGAAAGCCAGACGGCATACAGTAAGCAGCCCTCACAGGACCGGAAATGGCGAGAAGCAAGACAGCCATGGAGGCAAGCAAAACAAACCAAAGATGCATACAAGCACAGGCACGCAAACGACCTTAACCAAAATAAACCGACCTTGTCCTTGAAGCTCTCGACTTTGAATATTCTTGTTTTCTTGGAAGCGAAAGCGAAAATAATTTATGCGGACAGTGCGGTCTACAAAACGTCCACCAATTTGTTTGCACCTACTGATGTTTGCCTTTCCCACTTTAGCTGAACACGGAGGAGGCGGAAGCTCCCTGCAATATAGAGGCAGTAACAATAGCAACGCTGAGCGTCATAACAGGAACACCACCGCAAACTCTGGGAGGCCAGCGACCCACAGGACAATTCAAGAGAAAAGAAGCGGGGCGTGGGGTATAGGGGTTTAGTTAATTGTTGTGTTAATTTCCGCCGTTGCAATGTTGCTGGTAGTGCTCGTGCAGTCATTCTCCGTTTAAATGCCATTTTTGAACGGTTGTTTCAACAGTTGTAAATGCTGTGGTAATTTCACTTGTTGCCTGCATTGTCCCGTTTGTAACTGCTGTTGTTCTTCTTCTTCTTGGCTCGAGTTTCCTCTAAGTGGTTCTCCTGTTACTGCTGTGGCTATTCCTCATTTCGTTGCATTCGTATTACTACCTATACTGCTCGTGGAGTCATTCTCAGCTCAAACTGCTTTTTTTCAAGGTGCTTTTGCTGTTCCTAATGTTGGTGGGGTCATCACTGGTCTTTTAACGTATATGTTATTTTTTCTGTCAACTGTGCAGCCTGACAGTTCTTGTGGAAATAATGAATGAAAAATAAGCAAAGAGAATTGAATACAACCAAGCAGAAATCAGACAGCCACGTCACGCTGATAACAAAACAAGGGAAGCATGCATCTAAACAAAGAATGGACAAATGAGAACTTGTAGGGAACCCGACGTCTAAACAAGCAAGATATGACAAGAACAAACAACGAAATGCATAAATAGCCGGATAAAGAAAATATCTCCCTAAAGGACTAAACGCGCATTCTCACTTCCAGCTTCCCCCTTCATGTACAAAGTGATTAGGGCGGAATGAAGCCTTACGGTTTGTCTAGAACGAGGGACGGGAGGGCTCGTGTGGGGACTCTTAAAGACGGATGCCGTGAGAACCGCGAAGTCCTCGAGGCGACAGAAATCATGCTTCGACCCCTCCTCAACTCGGGGCATCGGAGGCCTCCCCCCCCTTCTATTCTGTCTTCGTCTTCTTGACTCGTACCGTCGCATGAACCTTGGGATAGTGTGTCCTTGCACAGGTGGTACGCAGCCCTATAGGCGCAAGGACAGTCGCAGTAAGCTGACAGCATTTTAGGCGATATCAGTATCAATAGACATTGAAAAGGCCCTCAAAGGCCTGCTACATTGGAAGCAGCAACAGAAGCAAACGCGGCAGCGAGAGAAACATTGCGCCACAACATCAGAAATTTTCGCTTGAACAGTAGCAGCAGCAAATGCGAGCCGTCCACGGTGTACCATTTGGTGTTGAGCTTTCTCAGCGCTGCGTATTTGGTGAGATACTTGACGACTTGGCCGTTCATGCTGGCCATAAACCCCAACTCAAAATAAAAAATCATAACGCTTTGCACGAGCCGCCGAGCCGCCAAAAGGATAATTAGAAGGCTGAGGACTCCCTGACATTTGGCTATCGAAGGTAAAACAAATAAAGACTGTCCAAACAAGGATGTGTCAAACAGCTGGATTGTAGACTTTGACGCATCAATATCTTTCACACAAAACAGCTTTCCTGCGCACAAAAAGCGCAAATGCCATTACACAGTTATCCCCACTATATATATATATATAGTGGGG